>CM055116.1:911254318-911366818 GCA_029206835.1 Rana muscosa | reverse complement strand
AGAGGCAAGGAAGTCCTCCTCTTCCTGCCTCAAGTGCCCTGTCCATTATTCCACGCAGCATGTGCTCCAACAGGTGGACAAGGGGTACAGTGTCACTGATGCATGCACTGTCACTGCTCACCATCCTCGTGGCCTCCTCAAATGGTGCCAGGACAGTGCATGCATCCCTGATCATGCCCCACTGGCGTGGTGAAAAAAACCCGAGCTCCCCTGAGCCTGTCCTGGTGCCGTAGTCGCACAGGTACTCATTGATGGCCCTCTGCTGCGTGTGCAGCCGCTGCAGCATGGCCAACGTTGAGTTCCACCTGGTGGGCATGTCACATATAAGGCGGTTCTTGGGCAGGTTCAACTCCTTTTGAAGCTCAGCCAGGCGAGCACTGGCATTATAAGATCTGCGGAAATGCACACAGACTTTCCTGGCCTGCCTCAGGACATCCTGTAAGCCCGGGTACCTGCCCAAGAACCGCTGCACCACCAGGTTAAGGACGTGAGCCATACAGGGCACATGGGTCAGTTGTCCCTGTCGGAGGGCGGAGAGGAGGTTGGTGCCATTGTCGCAAACCACCATTCCTGGCTTAAGCTGGCGTGGCGTCAACCACCTCTCGGCCTGCCCCTGCAGAGCAGACAGGACCTCTGCCCCAGTGTGGCTCCTGTCCCCCAAACACACCAGCGCAAGCACGGCATGGCATCTTTTTGCCTGCGTACTTGCGTAGCCCCTTGAACGTCTACGGAGCACCGCTGGTTCCGAGGACAAACCACAGGAAGAGGCCATGGAGGAAGAAGAAGAGAGGGTGGAGGAGAGAGGTGTGTCACAACCAGTAGTAGCATTTTGGAGGCGTGGCAGTGGAACAACCTCCAACACTACTGCACCTTGTCCTGCATCCTTCCCAGCTGCCAAAAGAGTGACCCAATGGGCTGTGAAAGAAAGGTAACGTCCCTGTCCATGCCTGCTGGACCATGAGTCAGCGGTAATATGCACCTTACCGCTGACCGCCCTGTCCAGCGAGGCCAAGACATTGCCTTCCACATGCCTGTAGAGAGCCGGAATCGCCTTCCGTGCGAAAAAGTGGCGTTTGGGAACCTGCCACTGAGGAACCGCACATTGCACAAACTCACGGAAGGGGGCCGAGTCTACCAACTGAAAAGGCAGCAGTTGAAGCGCTAGCAATTTAGCCAAGCTAGCATTCAACCGCTGGGCATGTGGATGGCTGGGAGTGAACTTCTTTCGACGGTCCAGCAGCTGGGGCAGGGAAATTTGCCTGCTAGAATCGGACGTTGGTGTACTGCTAGCAGAGTGGCCGCAAGTACTTGGCTGTGACACACCTAATTCTACACCTTCATTCCTCTCAGTGCAGGTTTCAGAGAGGACTGAAGTTATAGTGGGGTTGGAGATCCCAGCTGATGCGGTGCAAGGAGAGGTCCGCTTTGTTCTTTGGTGTGGGTCTTTAAGGTAGGCTTGCCAACGAGCTGCATGGCAGGTCAACATATGTCTGATCAAGCATGTGGTGCCCAAGCGGCTGATGTTTTGGCCACGCGATATACGCTTGAGACATATGTTGCAAACAGCAGCTGTGCGATCTGATGCACTCGCCTCAAAAAAGGCCCACACCAAAGAACTTTTTGAATGACGGGCAGAGGCAGCGCCCTGCACAGGCGGAGCTCTGCGGTGTGATTCCGTCGGTGTGCTGCCCATACACTGGCCACTCAAGGGCATCCTGCCTCGTTGGAGATGTGCCTCCTCCTCATCCTCCTCCTCCTCCTCCTCTCTCCTATTAGGCACCCACGTGGAGTCAGTGACCTCATCATCCCCTCCCTCCTCATCACTGGAGCCAATCTGGCAGTATGCTGCAGCTGCTGGAGCATGACTGCCAGATTGGTGTCCTTCTTGAGCATCCCCTCTCTCTGCTCTCACGCTGCTGCCTTCCTTTAGCTGGGTATCATCATCAGATCCTTCCAAACGCTGGGCATCCTCCTGGAACATGTACCCAACACTGTGCTCAAACAGTTCGGGAGACTCCTCAGGAGGAGGACATGGTGGGTCTAGGGAAGGATTGACTAATGAAGATAATGATACCAGAGAAGAGGACGCTTTGGCAGCTGCTTTGCCAGTACCCTGAGCCTGGGTGAGAGAGGATGAGGTGGGCTTTGTCATCCACTCTACCAAGTCTTCGGCATGATGTGGCTCAACATGTCCAGCTGCCGAAAACAAGGACAAGCGTGTCCCATGGCCATGTGCTGATGACAATGCACCGCGTCCACGACCAGCACTGTTGCCCCCAGACACAGAGCCTGCTTGCCCTCTTTTTTTGCCTCCTGACTGTCTGCCTCTCCTTGGTTGCCTTCCAGACATTTTAATGGATGGCCTGCAGGGAGATGGGAAAAAGAGCAATAAGGGCTACCTTCAGGTGTATACTGTGCAGGAGGCTTAGCAACAGTGACACTGACACTGTCCCCTGCCTATCCTTCTCTGTCCCTAAACACAAGGATTGAAAATATGGTTCAGCAAAATAGTTTTAGAACAGAATAGCACACTGACACTTTCTCTCACTGTCCTACTCTGTCCCTCCCTACAAACAAGATTTAGCACAGAATAGCACACTGATAATTTCTACGAGTGTCCTTCTCTGTCCCTAAACTCAAGGATTGAAAATATGGAACAGCAAAATTGGTTTAGAACAGAATAGCACACTGTCAGTTTCACTCACTGTACCTCTCTGTCCCTCAACTCAAGGATTGAAAATATGGTTCAGCAAAATAGTTTTAGAACAGAATAGCACACTGACACTTTCCCTCACTGTACCTCTCTGTCCCTACAAACAAGGATTAGCACAGAATAGCACACTGACACTTTCCCTCACTGTACCTCTCTGTCCCTACAAACAAGGATTAGCACAGAATAGCACACTGACACTTTCCCTCACTGTACCTCTCTGTCCCTACAAACAAGGATTAGCACAGAGATGGAACACACTGACACTTTCCCTCACTGTACCTCTCTGTCCCTACAAACAAGGATTAGCACAGAGATGGAACACACTGACACTTTCCCTCACTGTCCCTACAAACAAGGATTAGCACAGAATAGCACACTGACACTTTCCCTCACTGTACCTCTCTGTCCCTACAAACAAGGATTAGCACAGAGATGGAACACACTGACACTTTCCCTCACTGTACCTCTCTGTCCCTACAAACAAGGATTAGCACAAAATAGCACACTGACACTTTCCCTCACTGTACCTCTCTGTCCCTACAAACAAGGATTAGCACAGAATAGCACACTGTCACTGACACTCTCCCTACCTATCCTTATTTGTCCCTAAACACAAGGAATCCAGGATTAGTAAAGGAAAAATAATGACACTGTCCCTGCCTATGCTTCTCTTTCCCTGCTCCGGAACACACTACACAAGGCCGCCGCGCTGGCGGCATTTTATAGTGTGGGGCGTGTACTAAACCCCCTCAGCAATAATTGGCCACAGGCATCCTGCCTGTGGCCAATCATTGCTCTCCTCGCTGCCGGCGCTGTGATTGGCCAAGCATGCGGGGTCACAGTGCATGCTTGGCCAATCACAGCGCCTGGATGACACTGCGATGGCGTAGTCCATTGTGGGCCGTTCGCGTCACTCGAATTTGGCGTGAACGGCCCAAATAGTTCGATCTTCGTCGAACGATCGAACAGCCGATGTTCGAGTCGAACGTATGTTCGACTCGAACACGAAGCTCATCCCTACTCACTAATGACAGGAGGTCTATATGCGATTTGCTGTGTTATAAGTGGCACCGCTCCCACTTGCTGTATACTCCAAATCTGTAGCTCTCAGCATGGTGTCAATCATATAGGAGGCAAGAGGAAAGAACCATAGTGCAAATCGCTAATAAAAAGTATTTATTTCCATATAAAAAAAAACTCACATTTTAGAACTAAAAAAACAAGCATTTCACAATACAATCCTCTACATCCTCACCGAGCACCTCACGCGTATCAATTTAGAACTATATAGGAGCTCTGGTGCTTACAGTTGTGCTCATAAGTTTACATACCCTGTCAGAATTTATGATTTCTTGGCCATTTTTCAGAGAATATGAATAACACAAACATTTCTTTCACTCATGGTTAGTGTTTGGCTGAAGCCATTTATTATCAGTCAACTGTGTTTACTCTTTTTAAATCATAATGGCAACAGAAACTCCCCAAGTGACCCTGATCAAAAGTTTACATACCCTGATAACATGCACACAAGTTGAAACAAAGGGGTTTGAATGGCTATTAAAAGGTAACCATTCTCACCTGTGATCTGTTTGCTTGCAATTAGTGTGTTTGTATAAAAGGTCAATGAGTTTCTGGACTCCTGACAGACCCTTGCATCTTTCATCTAGTGCTGCACTGACGTGTCTGGATTCTGATTCATGGGGAAAACAAAAGAATTGTCAAAGGATCTGCAGGAAAAGGTAGTTGAACTGTATAAAACACTAAAGGGATATAAAAAGATATCCAATGAATTGAGAATGCCAATCAGCAGTGTTCAAACTCTATTCAAGAATTGGAAGATGAGGGGTTCTGTTGAAACCAAACCACGGTCAGATAGACCAACTAAAATTTCAATTAATAAAAGGTAAGGCAGAGAGGTCAGATAGAACACCCCATCCACTAATGACTAGAAAGAACGAAAGGGGAAAGAGGTAATAAACCTCGGGAAACTAACAGGTGCGCTCATTCATTACTGGATTTGCAGAACATTGGTTTCTCCCACATAAAAGGCCTTGCATTTACACAACATGACATATACCACCCCGATCGATTGGCACGTTGACAAAAATTTGGGTTTGTATGTATGTCTCCAAAAAGAGAATGGAAACACCCATAATTCACCATATGGGTCTTTACCACAATTTTGATTGCTCTAAAATGCATTTTTTTGCTTTAGAACACATTCCCCCAGGCGAAAGAGGAGGCGACTATGACAAAACATTACTGCAGCGTGAGGCACGCTGGATCTATGACCTTTCTGCTCTTAGGCATCCGGGTTTGAACGATGCTTTAAGCTTCAAACCTTTTTTATAGTTTTTCTTTGTTGCCCCATTTATTTTCTCATGTTTTTTTCCTTTTTCTTTTTTCTTATTATCTTCATATTTTTTTAGTTTCATCTCTATTTACTTCATTATTATTCTTTTTTCTTTTTATTTATCTCCTTTCATATTTTGTGTCTGCTTTCTGTTTTCTTATCATATATTTTTTGTATATCCAATATTCAATTACCTATGCATTAAATATGCTATTGGGGTTTTTGTAATTTGAAATGTAATTTTGCATTCTTACTGTGAATTTGTGTATATTTCTATTCTAGATGTGGTCACGGATGAACTACCTCAGGCTGCAAAAACAAATAATCAATGTTAAACATTGATTTCTTAGATTATTCATACTTATTTACCTTATATTGTACTTATGAGAACATCTCCTTCTGTCCAGTATGCTTTTCTTTTTTCCCCCCATTTTCTGTTGTTTGGTGTTTGAGTGGCCACACGGACGCCCCGGGCACTACTCTGTTTGGCTGTTAAAATCAATCATCCAACTGATTGGAGCCCTATAGGTATTAGTCCCTGGCCTTGCTTCATCCAGTCCGGTTTTTCCATCTCTTTTTCCTTGCATTGCATTATTGGAGCTGCGATCTCACCGTTGCTACTCCTATTGCGTGCCAAGCTTTGTCACTTGCAATTATCCATTCTTTAAGGGCAATCCCTTACCTAAGATGGCGGATCTGCATGCAATGCGCTTCAGCGGCGCATCACTTGTGCCACTAAGGGAATTGGCGCATGCGCACAGGCATCCTAGCAGTACGTCCACGTCCCGGCGGTGACGTCAGACGCCGCCGGGAGGAATCTATGAATGCGGCTGATTGCCGCTACTGTCTGGCAGAGGCGCTCTTGGAGAAGGTGAGTGAGCATCTCTCCCACTCCTGTCTACACAATCTGTCCTCCTCATGTTGGTAAGCATCTTTGTGATATTTCTTTGCATTTGCATTGAATTCCTTCAATACTGTTATACTTCATTGAGACTCATGTGTCCCTATGTGTTTGTTTCTTTGCAGATTTCTCTCCTCTGTGAGCATTTTGTGTTTCCTGATACCCTGATAGAGCTGGTCTTGCTGCATATGTCCATTTCATATCTCAGCTGTACCTTCACCCTTTGGGTTCCTACACTATGCTGAACTTGATTTCTGATCAGCAAGACAACAAAATTGATTAAACCTTTCAAGTATTTACAGAGGTAATTCACCTGCCGCCATCGTTCCTTTTTTTTTTAACAATTTCTGGCTCGGTATTCAATACCCAAAGACAATTAGAATCTTTGCATGTATTTTTTCTACATCAATCATTTATTTTTTTCCTTTTTAGCAATCTGAAATTTAAAAATTGAAAAAATAAATTTTCCTCCTGGAGCAGCCTGGGTAAGATTCATCTCTCTCCACATCTATATCCATTTTGATTATACAATGTGAAATTTATAATATCTTTGTTTATATGCCAATATCATGAATTGATTGGTTCTTTCGTTAAATTAACATAGCATGAGTTTTCATTTCTGTCCTCTCTGTTGTCCATTTATACATCACACCTGAATCTCCTGAAGAAGCTCTAAAAAGCGAAACATGTTGAGTGGAAGTGTCTGTACTTTTGCTTTTGAATAGAACTTACAACTTGTATATATACACATCTTTGTAATAAAACATTTAAATTGTATCTACCTGTAATTGTGTTCTATACACTGTTTCTATCGTACACCTTTAAATTCCCGAGGTTTATTACCTCTTTCCCCTTTCGTTCCAACTAAAATTTCAGCCACAACTGCCAGGAAAATTGTTCAGGATGCAAAGAAAACCCCCCAAAAAACTTAGGTGAAATACAGGACTCTCTGAAAACATGTGGTGTGGCTGTTTCAAGATACACAAGAAGGAGGCACTTGAAGAAAGATGGGCTGCATGGTCGAGTCGCCAGAAGAAAGCCATTCTTACGCAAATGCCACAAAGTATCCCGTTTACAATACGCCAAACAGCACAGAGACAAGCCTCAAACCTTCTGGCACAAAGTCATTTGGAGTGATGAGACCAAAATTTTGCTTTTTGGCTACAACCATATAAACGCTACATTTGGAGAGGAGTCAACAAGGGCTATGATGTAAGGTACACCATTCCTACTGTAAAACACAGAGGTGGATCGCTGATGTTTTGGGGATGTGTGAGCTACAAAAGGCACAGGAAATTTGGTCAAAATTGATGGCAAGATGAATGCAGTATGTTATCAAAAAATACTGGAGGAACATTTGCATTCATCAGCCAGGAAGCTGCGCATGGGACGTACTTGGACATTCAAATGATCCAAAACACAAGGCCAAGTCGACCTGTCATTGACTACAGCAGAATAAAGTGAAGGTTCTGGAGTGGTCATCTCAGTCTCCCCCACCTCAATATCATTGAGCCACTCTGGGGAGATCTCAGTGTATGTGAATCCTTGTGACAGACACAATATTTTTGCTCTATTGTTATCTCACATGCACAGTGACAGTTAGCCAAGTCTCTGTAACTGTATGGGTGTTGTTGTCACCTTGCTATATTAGTAGGTTAACCGGTTTATTGCAATAGAGATAATATGCAACTCCTGTTTTTTTTTTTTTTTTTGTTAACCCTGCCCCTTCTGGTTTTGGATTCTATAGTTAGTTTTAGCTTACTGCTCAATAACAAGTTAAGGCCAGATCCAGGATGGGCATACGTTGGCCACTTCTGTTAGAGGTCCAGTTGCATGACAGACTAGACACTAATAGGGTCTAAGCGCAGAGGAGGCCGATTCTGAGTTCTAGTGCCATACCACAGTTTCTATTTGGGAAAAGCTGCATTCCAAACTGGTTGGACAATGGTTGGAGGGCCTCCTCATTAGCACAGAAATTGTCTTCAAAATTACAACACCACATCATGATAATTTTCAGGGGCACTGCATATAGACTTTGCGTCAACATTCATTTAGAGATATCTTTATATATACCAGGTATATACCATACCCTCAGAGATGCAGGCTTTTGAACAGAGCACTGATAACAAGCTGGAAGGTCTCACTCCTCTTTAGTCTGGAGGACACGGCACCCATGGTTGCCAAAAAGAATGTCAAATTTTGATTCATCGGACCACAGAACAGTTTTCAACTTTACAGCAGACCATTTTAAATGAACTTTGGCCCAGAGAAGATGGTGGCGTTTTTGGATCATGTACAGATATGGCTTCTCCTTTGCATAATAGAGCATGAACTTACATTTTTAAATGGCATGATGAACTGTGTTCACAGTCCATGCAGTGATGTCCATCACCAAGTCATGCCTTTTTATATGCAGTGTCAGCTGAGGACCCGAAGATCACGGGCATCTAATACTGTGTTTTGGCCTTATTCCTTGTACACAGAGATGTCTTCAGGTTCTCTGAATCTTTTGAAGATATAGGGGTTGATTCACTAACGTTTACCGCATCCGATAAGGGTATAATGTTACTCATTTGCATAAATTATTGCATGCAGTAAACTAAGTTTAATTCCCCCACGCATAAAAATCTCTCAAGTCCAATTCACAAATGGACCAAAGCGTTAAAAAGCATGCGATAATTACCACCAGGGTTTAGCTGGTGGTATCAAATGCAGAATTTGTCAAAAAATAGCCTGGGGGTTGGGGGACCTCCAGGCTGTTTTTTGAAAAATAGCTGGTTGCTAAACAGTGTGTCGGAAAAGCCGGTCGCCGGGTCCTTAACAACCGATGACTCGTCATCTGTCAATGGGCTTCCCCACTCACAGCCAATTTGTAAAAAAAAAAGCCAACAATATGAAAAAAAAAAAACAAACAGTGTGGGGTCCCCCCCAAAATCCATATCAGACCCTTTTCTGAGCATGCAACCTGGCAGGTCAGGAAAGGGGGAAGGGGAATGAGCGTGCGCCCCCCCTCCTGAAACATACCAGGCCACATTCCCTCAACATGGGGAGTGGGTGCTTTGGGGTGGGGCTCTGCCCAACCACCCCAAAGCACCTTGTCCCAATGTTGATGGGGACAAGGGCCTCATCTCCACAACCGTGGCCGGTGGTTGAGGGAGTCTGTGGGGAGGGGGCTAATCGGAATCTGGAAGCCCCTTTAAGAAGGTGGCCCCCAGTTCCCAGCCCCTCCCCCTATGTGACTGAGTAGCGGGTATATCTCACCCCTATCCATCACCAAAAAAGTGCCACAAGATAATAAAAACACAGTTTTTGACTACACTTTTATTAAAAAATCCCCCCAAAAAAGTGTCCCACAATGTAAATCCACTATCCATCACGCCGCCTGCCGGACCTGAAAAAGAAAAAATAACAGATGCTCCCACTGTTGGTGAAGGCTGACTGCCTACTGCAGGCTCCGCCGTCTGACATTTCTTATATAGATAAGGGGTGGGGCCACCTGGCTACGTCACCTGGTGGCTCTGCCCCCTTGTTACATCACGGACCAGTGCATGTGGTGAAAATTGTGTTTTTCACATATTTTACATGGTCTGCTTTAAGGCCTCATGTACACTACTGCTGGTAAACGGACGTTTAGGAGCAGTTGGGCATTTTTTTCAACTGCTCCCGAACTCTCCTCTGTGTTATCTTATCAGTACATGTACACAGGGTCATTTACAGTCGTTTCTAGGCAGTTGAGTTTTAGAGGCTTTTTTTGGAACGCAAAAAAATGGGTTCAGAAGCTAAGTTTAGAGGCATTTCAAGCGCCAAACGCTTCTAAATGCGGCTAAACGCGTTAACTCGCATTTAGCCGCATTTCGTTTACAGGCGTTTTTCGTTTTTATCTATTTTGAATTTGTTTTTTTAGAAACGCTTCTAAACGCAAACGCAGCCAAACGCCACTAAACGTGGCATGTAAACGCAGCAAAACTGACCTTTTAAACGTGGGTTACTATCTGTCAAGTTAAATCAGTCAGGAGAGGTTGTAAAAACGTTCCGTGTACATGAAGCCGAAGAATGCTTATAAATGAAAACACACAAACTCGGTTTACAGCTTTTACACGAGGTTACAAGCATTAGGCTTTTGAAATGCCAGTAAACTACCGTCCTGAACGCGATTTATCTGCTTTAAAAAAAATGCCAGTAAACTCAACTGCCTATAGACTCCTATAAAATAACTGAGTGTACATGTACAGATAAGATAACAGAGGAGAGTTCAGGTGCTGCTGAAAAAAACACCCAACTGCTCCTAAACGTCCGTTTAGTAGCTGCAGTGTACATGAGGCCTAAGTGAATCGACCCCATTATGTACTGTAGATGATATAAAAAGTCTGCCATTTTTCCTTGAAGAACATTATTTTTAAATATTTTTTTACATTTTTAGATGCAGCTGTTCATAGATCGCTGAACCTCTGCCCATCTTTACTTCTGAGACACACTGACTCGCTAAGATCTTTTTATACCCAATCATCTTACTGGTTTGTTGCCAATTAACCTAAATTAAATCAGGGATGCCTCACATTGACTTCAATGCAAAAACACCTGTCAATAGCAATTCCGTTGTGAACACTGATCAACGCATGCCACTGTACTCGAACACTTGAGAGTCTGTAACGCACTGCTCCAAACTGGCACAGGACCCTTTTCATCCTGTTGACTTCTGATACACAATATTGTCAACTGGAGCAAAATTTATGTCATCACATGTCGGAAGTACACTGGAAGTCAACCGGAACTACCAGGGATCATCCAGCCAGGTGATTTGAATCTATATGCGCATAGTTTATTATTTAACCACTTAACGACCGCCCACCGCCGATTTACGTCGGCAGAATGGCACGGACAGGCAGAATCACGTAGATCTACGTGATCGCCTTTGTGCAGTTGGGGGGTCCATCCGGACCCCCCTTCACTGCAGTGAGCGGCCGTTAAGTGTTCGGGAGCGATCAGGCATGAGGGGGGGGCCGCTCGATTCCGCCCCCCCCCCTCGCGATCGCTCCCGGCCAATGAAAATGCTTCCTCCGCCATGTGATGTAAACAAGGCTGGAGGAAGTGATGTCATCTCCCTCGCCGCGGTCTTTTCGTTCCCGGCGCCGAGCAGAGAAGAAGCAGGTTAGTGCACCAACAGTCCACTGACACGTAGGTACACATAGGCACACAAATCACCCCCCAGTCACCCCCAGATCACCCCCCAGGTCACCCCAAAGCCCCCAATCACAGTGTCACTGATTGCAGTGATCATTTATTTTACTGATCACTGCATTTAGTGTCATCTGTGATTGTAAAAAGTTGCAGGGCAGTTAGGATTAGGCCCCTTTAGGCCCAGGGTAGCCCCCTAACCCCCCCTAATAAAGGTTTTACCCCTTGATCACCCCCCAGGTTACCCTTTCACCCCCTAACTTCAGCGTCACTAAGCGATTGTTTTTCCGATCGCTGTATTCGTGTCGCTGGTGTTTTAGATAGGCAGTTATTTTTTTTTAGGTTCGCCGCAGGTTTTTATTAGTGTCAGGTACCCCCATATATTATTTTAACCCCCTGATTGCCCCTAGAGTTAACCCTTTCACCAGTGATCGCCGTATAAGCGTCACTGGTGTCACTGGTTAGCCAGTAAGTTATTTAGTTATTTAGGTTACCCGTCAGGTTTTTATATAGTGTCAGGTACCCCCATATTTAACCTAATAAAGGTTTTAACCCCCTGATTGCCCCTAGTTAACCCTTTCACCAGTGATCACCATATAAAGGTTACGGGTGACGCTGGTTGATTAGTTTGCTTTTTATAGCATCAGGGCACCCGCCGTATATAACCCAATAAAGGTTTAACCCCCCTGATCGCCCGGCGGGTGAGATCAATTAGGTTTTAGCGCCAGAGAGGGTCTGCGTCGCCCCAGGCAGTGTTAGGTTAGTGACAGTAACGCTAACACCCACGCGCAAAGCATACACCCCCCTTAGTGGTATAGTATCTGATCAGATCTATACTAGCATCCCCAGCGGTTTAGGGTTCCCAAAAACGCAGTGTTAGCGGGATCAGCCCAGATACCTGCTAGCGCCTGCGTTTAGCCCCTCCGCCCAGCCCAGCCCACCCAAGTGCAGTATCGATCGATCACTGTCACTTACCAAACACAACACACAACTGCAGCGTTCGCAGGGCTTGGTTTTTGGGGCCCTGTACGCGGCTAGGCTCCCAAAAAGTCCCACACATGTGGTATCCCCGTACTCAGGAAAAGCAGCAGAATGTATTTTGGGGTGCAATTCCACATATAACCATGGCATGTGTGAGCAATATATCATTTAGTGACAACTTTTTGTACATTTTTTTTTTCTTTTTGTCATTATTCAATCATTTAGGACAAAAAAAAAATATTCAATGGGGTCAACATGCCTCTCAGCAAATAGCTTGGGGTGTCTACTTTCCAAAATGGGGTCATTTGGGGGGGTTTTGTGCCATCTTGGCATTTTATGGCCTTCAAAACTGTGATAGGTAGTGAGGAGTGAAATCAAAAATTTATGCCCTTAGAAACCTTGAAGGCGGTGCTTGGTTTTTGGGGTCCCGTACGCGGCTAGGCTCCCAAAAAGTCCCACACATGTGGTATCCCCGTACTCAGGAGAAGCAGCAGAATGTATTTTGGGGTGTAATTTCACATATGCCCATGGCATGTGTGAGCAATATATCATTTAGTGACAACTTTGTGCAAAAAAAAAAAAAGTTTGTCATATTCCCGCAACTTGTGGCAAAATATAAAATATTCCATGGACTGAACATGCCTCTCAGTAAATAGCTTGGGGTGTCTACTTTCCAAAATGGGGTCATTTGGGGGGGTTTTGTGCTATTTTGGCATTTTATGGCCTTCGAAACTGTGATAGGTAGTGAGGAGTGAAATCAAAAATTTGCGCCCTTAGAAATCCTGAAGGCGGTGCTTGGTTTCCGGGGTCCCGTACGTGGCTAGGCTCCTAAAAAGTCCCACACATGTGGTATCCCCGTACTCAGGAGAAGCAGCAGAATGTATTTTGGGGTGTAATTTCACATATGCCCATGGCATGTGTGAGCAATATATCATTTAGTGACAACTTTGTGCAAAAAAAAAAAAGTTTGTCATATTCCCGCAACTTGTGGCAAAATATAAAATATTCCATGGACTGAACATGCCTCTCAGTAAATAGCTTGGGGTGTCTACTTTCCAAAATGGGGTCATTTGGGGGGGTTTTGTGCTATTTTGGCATTTTATGGCTTTCGAAACTGTGATAGGTAGTGAGGAGTGAAATCAAAAATTTGCGCCCTTAGAAATCCTGAAGGCGGTGCTTGGTTTCCGGGGTCCCGTACGTGGCTAGGCTCCTAAAAAGTCCCACACATGTGGTATCCCCGTACTCAGGAGAAGCAGCAGAATGTATTTTGGGGTGCAATTCCACATATATCCATGGCATGTGTGAGCAATATATCATTTAGTGACAACTTTTTGTAATTTTTTTTTTTTTTTTGTCATTATTCAATCACTTGGGACAAAAAAAAAAAATATTCAATGGGCTCAACATGCCTCTCAGCAATTTCCTTGGGGTGTCTACTTTCCAAAATGGGGTCATTTGGGGGGGTTTTGTACTGCCCTGCCATTTTAGCACCTCAAGAAATGAGATAGGCAGTCATAAATTTAAAGCTGTGTAAATTTCAGAAAATGTACCCTAGTTTGTAAACGCTATAACTTTTGCGCAAACCAATAAATATACGCTTATTGACATTTTTTTTACTAAAGACATGTGGCTGAATACATTTTGGCCTAAATGTATGACTAAAATTGAGTTTATTCGATTTTTCTTATAACAAAAAGTAGAAAATATCATTTTTTTTCAAAATTTTCGGTCTTTTTCTGTTTATATCGCAAAAAATAAAAATCGCAGAGGCAATCAAATACCATTAAAAGAAAGCTCTATTTGTGGGAAGAAAAGGATGCAAATTTCATTTGGGTACAACATTGCATGTCCGCACAATTTACAGTTAAAGCAGCGCAGTGCCGAATCCCAAAAACAGGCCTGGTCCTAATGGCCCGAAATGGTCCGGGGCTTAAGTGGTTAAGTGCGATTTTAAATAAATACATTCGAGTTACTGAACTATGAGGAGCGTTTGCTTTGCTGTTTTTTTATATGAACCTGAGCTTTTGATCAGTCTGTTTTTGGATGTGTAGTCTTGGAGTCATCAGAGGAGAGACACCATGGTTATTGGTGCATGCCAATTGAGCCTTGATATCCACTCTGTGTAAGGGGGTCATCGCGGTCTTGTAAGTGCATATCTTTATTGGTTTTGGTGATGGTAAGTTCTATTAACACCTTTCGGGAATAAGGATTCTTTAGCAAGGGAGTGAGACCATCCCATAAAACCTAATCTTCCTCTGGTGTTCCACTTGGCTGTGAAGCTAACAGTGTCTGGTCCCTATAGTAATAAATAGGGAGTCCAGATGTTCCAGTACTTGTCCTCCTGTTCTTTCTGAATCATGGTAAGGTTTTGCATAACCTGAATATCTGCTATTCTGATACGCCAATGGGCAACTGTGGGAGGACATGTGCTCTTCCACAAAGCTGGAATACATGCTTTGGCTCCTGTAAGTAAATATCTGAGTAAAGAGTTCTTACATTTTTTGTTAGAGGAGTGTCATTTAGTAGAAAAGCTGCAGGATTTTTAATCGAGTGAAACCTGTCAGCAGCTTTATCATAGAGCCTACATCAGTCCAAAAACTGTTCAAATTCGGGCATTCCCAGAAGATATGCAAGAGGGTTCCCACAGATTCTCCACAGCGCCAACACGTCTCTGAAACCTGAGGATAAATCCTATGTAGCTTAGCAGGGGTTCTGTACCACCATGTGAGAAGCTTATAACCTCCCTTCTGATACATACTCGCCAGAGAAGCTTTGTGTGCAAACAATATAATTTTGTCTGAGGTTGAGAGAAGATTACCTGCAGGTCACTTTCCCATTGTTGTAAAAAAGTCAGGCCATGTTAACCTGGTTTGTCAGAGGGAGTGAGGGAGTTGAGACCCCTCTAAGCCAATATGTTCGAGAGGGGTAAGTTGCCATAGGCTTTGGTGTTCCTCTGGTAATGAACTTATGTAACATACTCAATTGTGCCCTTAATAAGAAGTCCAAATCAGTGTGGAAGTGGGCCTCTAATTCTCGGTTTATCCGCTGTCCCGAGATGTAAACGTCTGAATGCGTTTTGCCGCTGCAGCGTCGCAAATTTTGAGTCTGTCAGGCCTGGCAAGAATGCATAGGTCCCCAATACTGGTGCAAGGGAACTCGGGGAGGGAGATGAAGTAGGCATCATCTTAAACAGGTGGTTAGTTAACCGTTGAGTGCCCCTGATTGTGGGGTATAAGGTAATCGCCTTAGGACAAGTTGTCATAGGGGACCAAGGTGTGCCTGCTAAAACAGAATCCACTGTCGTTTGTTCTACCCACAGTTTAGGTTCAGGCATTACACACCACTCCATTATTCTGGTAAGGTGAGAGGCCTCAGTATCTGACTGGATCTGGAAAGCCTATACCCCCCGCGAGGCTTCGTAGAGCAATACTGTCCCTTCCAAAGGTGCGGGACCTTTGGAAGTGACGGTATTGCTCTATGAAGCCTCTGTGGTCTGCCCACCCAGATAAATCGAGTGAACCTCATCCGTAACTCTGCCAAAAAGTTCAGTGGGAGTCTAATTGGCAACGTCTAAAAGAGATTTATGTCTCGGCATGACGTTCATTTTCAGAATATTTGAGCCCCCGAAACCAAGTAAAGGTTTCCCTATCCCAGCGTTGGAGGTCAAAGTTAAGCTTACGGAGCAAAGGCGAGAAATTGAGTTTGAAAATCCTATTGCGTTTGTGTGGAAGGTTTGTTCCCAAATAGCGTATGTGGGGGTCCGTCCACTTAAAAATGAACGCTTGACTCAATTGCTGTTGAGTTAGGGCAGATAGCTCAATCTCCATTGCCTGACTTACTGTAATTGTTTTTATAGTTGGAGAGCTGACTATATTTACGTAGTTCTGCCAAGAGCGATGGAAGAGATACAGAGGGAGAGGTTATGAAAAAGATTAATTCCTCTGCATATGCTGCCAATTTATGCTCGCTGCCTCTAGTCTTAATACCCTTACCTCCATTGTGGGGACACTCATAGTTTAGTGTAGGACCACAGATTCCAGGGTGCCGTGACGTGGCTCTGTGGCTCACGCATGCGTTTGCAAATGCGTGCGGACAAAACCCCTGTTTTTTTTTTTTCAATACATTTTTATTTTTCAATTCAAGACATGTACAGAAAATCTTAAAAAATTGTTGTTTAAACATGACAAAGGGTTATTTCCAATTGTTTATGTCACAATGTTCTCATCAAGAGATTAAAAAAAAAATTAAAAAAAATTAAAATAGGCATTCAGGGAAGTCACACCCCACCTGGACGCCCCTAACGGGATCATCCTGCGCCAAGGTCAGGCCCCCCCCCAGCCCGCCATCCTCATATGAAACCAATAAAAAGGAACTCGGAATCTTAATGAAGAACAGTACTACACTCATATACAATAACGCCCATCAAATTTAAGACTCGGAAATACCGCAATAAGAACACAGTAAATAATGATATCAAATCTTTGAATCATGTTTAAGTATCGAAACAAAAATAAAAGAAAAATAAATAAAACAAAAGATAAAAGAACCAAGAAAAGATAGAATAGAAGAAGAAAGAAATAAGAAGAAATCACATGCCGAACATGAGGCCCTTTAGGAATTAGAGCGGTCAGGGTCATGCCTGACCTTCAAAGAAACGCCACAGAAAACTGCCCAAGGTTCCCATATTGCCTCAAATTTAGGGATTAAATTAGTTGATATGCTAACCATCTTTTCTTGAGCCATAATCCAAGAGATCTTATTGTGTATTGCCTTAATGGATACCCTGGGCTTCCTCCAAGATCTAGCAATAATAATTTTAGTCCCCAGAAGTATAAAGTGAATCAGTTTTCTAGTTGGTTCAGAAACGTTGGGAATATTGTCATTGAGAAGAGCAACAGAAGCCGACCTAGGTATTGAACACGAAGTGACCTTAAATATGAGATTAAAAATTTTCTTCCAGATCGGCCTGATCCTAGGACATTCCCACCAGATATGCACCATCGAGCCCAATAAATGGCAGCCTCTAAAGCAGTTGGGATCCGATTCTGGGTAGATGGATGCAAGCCTGATGGGAGTCATATACCATCTCATGACAACTTTTAAGTTAGCTTCCATGAGGGAGGTGTTCAAAATACTTTGGAATGAGCGAAAGTTGGCCTTTTGCCAGGATCCTAGATCCCAATTTAGCTGGAGGTCATCTTCCCATGCTTTCATGTATGAGGTTTTAGTAGCTGTACAAGTAACAAGTAAGTGAAGAGTAGATGACAGAAATGCCCCCCCTTTGTCCCACGGCCGATCCGCACCAGATCTCATAGTCCGTAAATTTGGGAGGAAGAGGTTTCTCCGTCCAAATATCATTCAAGAATTGTGAAATCTGTTCAAATCTAAATTTTTCAGAGTCAGGGAGGTCAAATTTATTTAGACAATGGGGCATGGTAATAGGACCCCGATTTGTAAAGTATTGTCCTATCCTATATAGACCTTTGTTTGTCCACCAACTGAAGGCCTCGGTATCCATACCGCGAAAGAATTTTGGATTATTAAAAATGTGTGCTAGTGGTTGTGTTACAGACACTAGAGTGGGAAGAGGACGGAGTCTGTCCCAAAGGGCAAATGATTGAGATAAGGAAGGAGATAAAATAGGTGGTCTCTGTCTTTGTGGGCACCAAAGCAGGTACTCTAAGGATAATTGTGGTACCGCTTGTTCTTCTATCAGCACCCAGTCCGGTTTTTCATTCATGGAATAAAATATAGATAATTGTGCTAGTCTGGCAGCTAAAAAATAATTATATAAGTTAGGCAAACCCACCCCTCCCTTCTTCCTATTTAAATATAGGGTGTTTTGGGGAACTCTGTAACTAGATTTGCCCCATACGAATGTGAGAATTTTACTTTGTAAGGAATTTATCTGATCTTTCCTGATGGGAATGGGGAGGGAACTAAATAGATATAAAATTCTAGGGAGTAATGTCATTTTCACTGAATTAATCCTGCCCAACCAAGATAGTTCGAATTTGTCCCAATTTTTAAGATCTGTAATAATTTTATGGAATAGGGGAGGATAGTTACTTGTGTAAAGAGATTCTGTTCGAGCAGTCAGAAAGATTCCCAGATATTTAATATGAGAAGAATTCCATTCAAATTTGAAAGACTGTTTGATGAGGGAAACTATGGGTAACGGGAGGGAAATATTTAGTGCCTGTGACTTGGCAAAATTGACCCTGAGTCCTGAAATATTAGAAAAATCAGAAATTACTTTATAAAGATTCGGGAGGGAGGTAATGGGAGAGGTAAGAAAGAGAAGCAAATCATCTGCGAAAAGTCCGCATTTATGCATCTGATTCCCACAGGTTACGCCTTTAATGTCAGAATTTTGTCTAATGGCTATGGCCAAGCTTTCAATGGCCATAGCAAAGACAATAGGGGATAGTGGACAACCTTGTCTTGTACCCCTGGCTATATTTATCGGAGAGGAATAATATCCCTGTATACGAATTTGAGCTTTAGGTTGAGAATACAGAGCTCTAATAACTCCCATAAAACGTGGGCCAAAACCCCATCGTTCTAATAGGGGAAAAAAAGTATTGCCAGGATACAGAGTCGAAGGCCTTCTCCAGATCAAGTGCTAACAGGAAACCCTGTTGTTTTTGACCTCCGTCCCAGTTGGACTGCAAAAGGGAGATAATATCAATCACTCTTCTCACTTGATCTGGGCCTTGTCTTCCTGGCATAAATCCTACCTGATCCTTGTGAATATATTTAGTAATAAAAGAGGAGAGGCGATTCGCTAAAATTTTTGTGAGAATTTTCAAATCATTATTTATCAAAGAAATAGGGCGATAATTGGAAACTTCTTCTGGGTTTTTATCCGGTTTGGGTATAACAGTAATGTAGGCTGTATTAAGTTGTGTACCTAATTGGGAACCCCTTGTAATAAAATTTAAAAAATTTGTTAAATATGGGGTAAGGGTGTCCTTGAAGGCTTTGTAGTAGGGAGCTGATAATCCATCAGGTCCCGGGGCTGATCCCGCCCTGAGATCTTGAATTACTACTGTAACCTCTTCAACAGAGAAGGGAGCTTCTAGGATATCTCTATGTTCCATATTCAAGGATGGAATAGGGAGGCCATCTAGGTATGAGGATACCGAGTTCATGGGTATATTTGAAGGGTCGCTATAAAGTTCGGAATAAAATGTCTGAAAAGCCTTTAGTATCTTTTCAGGGTTAGCCGTGGGGTCCTGTCCAGCAATGCGGATCTTAGATATGGAATAAACTCTCGTTTTAGGAGACAATTTGGATGCCAACATTCTACCTATTTTACCCGTTTGAGTATAAAATGTATTACTTGTCCAACGGAGAGATTTCTCCGCTTTTGTAGTGAGAGCTAAATTGAGTTCTAGTCTACTCCTTTCAATCTTAGACAATAAGGATGGAGAAGGTTACCTTTTATGCTGTGTTCTCAGGGTCCTGTATGATCTCTCCAATCTATCAATGTCCGCTTCCCTTTCCTTTTTGATTCTTGTCGAAATTTGGATAAGCTTGCCCCTAATAAAGGCCTTATGAGCAGCCCAAAGGACTTCAGCGGAAACATTTTCCATATCATTAAAGCTGAAGTATTCTTGAAGAGCTTTATCTATTTCCATTTGTATGGCTGGATCGGAAAGTAAAGACTCATTTAGTTTCCAATTACCCCCCTTTGATCTACCAGTTTTAATGCGTAGGAACATGACAACCATGGAGTGATCAGAAAGGACCGTGTCTTTGATGATTGATTTAATAACATCCGGGAGAATATAGGAAGGAACCAGGATATGGTCAATCCTAGAGTAGGTGTTGTGTGGGTGAGAGTAATGAGTATAATCTCTTATAGAAGGATTAGATTCTCGCCATACATCAGCTAGGCCTTTATCATGCAAAAGTCTAGCTATTTTTAGGCTTATCTTAGTGGGTCTGGTTAATTGGGTCGAGGGGGGTTTGGATTTGTCCAACCCCTGATCAAATGCTGCATTGGAATCTCCCCCCCAAATGATTGTGCCCTCTAATTGAGGAGATAGGGTGTCCAGGATGAATCGAAAAAATGTATCTTGCCCTGAATTGGGGGAATAATATGAAATCAGAGAATATATTCGTCTCTCTATTGTGCCCTTAACCAGTATAAACCTGCCCTCAGGATCTTTGAAATCAGATATGAAACTAAACTGGCATGATTTTGAAATACAAATAGCCACACCCTTGGTTTTCTTTTCGGCATTAGCTAAAAAAAATTGTGGGAATCGGGAGTGTATAAAGCTGGGATTGAATTGCCTAGGGAAATGGGTTTCCTGAATCATGAGTATGTCAATACCCAGGGATTTATAAGAGTCAAAGAGTTTGCGTCTCTTAACAGGGGAATTCATGCCTTGAACATTATGTGTAGCTATTTTGAGTGAACCTAGTACGGAATCAGCCATGGGACTCAGGGAGGGAGCTGCCATCGTCATCCACTATATCTACTTTACCGCAATACACCATCCTCAGGATCTGTAAGTGTTCTAGACGGGTAATCAAAAGCCAAAGGATCATGTTGCGGGTACCTTCAATTGAATCTGCAAAAACCAGAACTGCCAGGCATGTGATAATAGGATTAGAGATAGGAAAGGAGAAAAAAGGAATGAAAAAGTGGAAAAAATAAGAAGAGTAAAAAATTGTCATAGAAAAACAGTAATAAAAAAATTTAATTAAAATTTTAAAAAAACGAAAAAAGGATGAAAACGATCTCGAGGAGGATAAATTCCTCCCCAAAACTTCTACCAAGGTAGAAAATGAAAAGCCCGTTCCCTAAGGAAAAGGCTATTCCTTCCACAAAGTCTCTAGGAGACTCAGGGGAAAGGTGGAAGCACATGGGACCCACCCCAGCCAGGGCGCCCCTTAAAAAAAAACTAAAGACTTACTAGATCTACCATATTCAGGTCTGTCCGGAGGGACCCCCACTTCTCCCCCCTGAAGTGGATAGAGGAGCGAGAGTCTCACCCCCTCAAATTGGACAAAGAACTCTACAAGTAGTAGATCGAACTCAGAAAAATTGAGAGGGGGATAAAAACCCCTTGCAAAACATTTTGGAAAAATTTAAACAATCAGAACAAAAAAAAAAACATTCGTTCCAGACTCTTAGAATAAATCTTTCCTGGAACTCATGGGAATCGAGGAGTACAAAGTATAAATTGTGAGCTTGGGTCTCTTCAAGCGGGACCATTGTCTTTGGCTTTCTTGGTTCTTGCTCTGGTCCACAAGGGAGATTGAGGGCTGGTAGGGTTCGGTCTCTTTGAAGATTGTGGGCCACTTCGAGAAGTGTCCATGTCATTTTCTTGAGTGATGATCTTGAGATTCAATAACAGTTTTTCGCCGTCAGGAAAAGTAGAAAAGGAATGATTCTTCCCTTTGTAAGAGAATTTTACTGCAAATAGGAATGCCCACTTGTATTTAATGTCTTTTTGTATGAGGGCTAGAAGTAGAGGCTTCATTGCACGTCTGTGTTGCATTGTAGAGGGAGAGAGGTCTGCATATAATTGGATTTTATGACCCAGGCATAGAATCGTAGACATATTTCGCGCCTTGCTCATAATTTCCTCCTTTATCGCATAGAAATGGGGTTTAATTATTATGTCTCTCGGTAGACCATCTTTCCTTAGAGGACCTAAGGCCCTATGTGCTCTAGCTCCAGGCGGTCTTGTGGAATTTCTGGGATTAGGGATTGAATCATATTTTGAATCGCTGCCGGGATGTCAGTTATGGTTTCTGGAAGTCCTCTAATACGGATATTATATCTCCTGGACCTATTTTCCAAATCGTCGATCCTAGACAAAGCTGTATCTAATTGTTCTTGAATAAAATGGACTTGTTCTGCATTTTGATTTGTGGCGGACACTGTTTGATCCAACTTACACTCTATGTTCTCAATTCTGGCTCCTAAATTCTGAAAATCAGCCTTTAATTCTCCCGTGATTTTAGCCGCAGTTTGAGCCCCTATCAAGTAATTCAGCCAGGGTCTGGTACAAGTTGGCCATAGAAAATGTAGATGTATTGGCCAGAGAGCTGACAGGACAAGAGCTGTCCTGATCCATAATAGGATTAGCCAAAGGGGTTAATGCTGAGTTCTCCTGAAAATGTTCCCTCAGGGATTCATGAGGGGGATGAGATGGAGAGATAGTCTGTATAATAAAGCCAGATGCGTGTGAGGAACATTGTTGGGCTATCAGATCTGCCATATTAATTCCCTTTGAATTTACCTCAGCACTGTCACAAACAATCTGTGACTCGGCGGCCATCTTGGATTTTCGGGCAGAATTTCGATCGGCTGTTGCGGCTTCCATTGAGCCGTAAAAATTATTATTTATAGATGGGGGGGGGGGGGGTGCCCGGGAGTCTGGGGGTTCTGTGGATACCAGTGGTTCCAAATTTCGTTCAGTAGAACCGGAGTTATGGGCGCCGCTGTGCTGGGGTGGTGAGGAGCTACTGGCTCAAGCAGCCATCTTCAGAGCTCCGCCAGACTTCCAAAACCCCTGTTTTTAACGCATACTGTTAGACAGGTTAATTGGTTGTCTGCGAGCTGGTCGTTAAGTAGGCTTGTTTTTTTTTTTTTTCCTGGGAATTCCCCAGGCAGAGGCGGCTCTTTAATTAGGCAAATTAGGCGGTTGCCTAAGGCCTCGCGCTCACAGGGGCCTCGCAACCGCTTAATTTGCATACTGAAGGAAGGGGAGCACTGGCGTAATGTGGGCAGCCGATGGACCCGCGCTGTCCCTGGGTCCGATGCCCCAGCCAGCTGCGGTAGTCAGGACACTACTGACAGCGCTCCCTGCATGGAACAGTGAGGGGGATCGCTGCAGCGGGGAATAATTACAGGAACCATGCCCTGTATCTGTGTCCGTCCAGCAGCTCAGAGCTGAAAGCTCTAAGACCCGCCCCCCCCCTTCCCCGCTGGACGCTGGTCGGACCCAGAGCACCATGGTTCCTAAATTGCTGCCCGCCGTCCCCGGCAGCCTCGTCTCGGTCAAAGTCTTGTGTCAGGCGGAGTTTTCTTCTCTGCCCGACACATCAAGTGCTGATACAGAGAACAGGAGGACCTGCGGGCAGAGGTAGCAGGACTCGGGAGCCCTGGAAGAAGTGCATGCACGGACACGGTGAGTAGAGGGCTGTGTGTGATAGAGGCGGAGGCTGGGCGGGACTATGGGACTACAAACTCCAGCATGTCTACGGAGGAGGAGCACTTATTGTGAGGCTGGAGGTGAAAGCATCATGTATACAGTATCAGTTCCACTTGCAGTGTAGGTGAGATCACATGTGTTTGGATGGCAGGGGGAGGAAGAGCTCAGAACACCCTGATATTTATCTGCAATCAGTGGTGGCAGGTGTTTTCTTTGGGGGGCGCGCCAAACAAACCACCCCCGCCGGCCCACATCAAGTCGCGGACGGCACGGAGGCCCCCCTAGGTCACAGGCGGCACCTGGTTAGTCATTCAGGGCCCGCACTTACCCCATCTCGTGGGTAGCGATGGCGGCTTCTCTCGGAGCTGCGAGCATCTCATCCTCTGTTCCCTAGTATCTCCTCCCTCCTCCGGGCGGCCAATCGGATCTCATCTCCTTTCGGCCAATCGGGTGACGGGTCTCATGACACGCTTCCTGATTGGACGGGAGGAGGATCAGTGTGAGAATAGCGAATTTTCATTCACTATTCTCACACAACTGGGTAGGCTTGGAGCGCAATGCTCTGCGCCCCAAGACCGCCTTTTTTTGAAGCCTATTAGAACCTCCAGCTCCAATCATGTGCTTCAAAAAAGACACCCCCCCATTGGAATCCATGCATTCAGCACCCTGTATGTAGATCAGGGGGGCCAGGCACATGGATAGGGGGGCGGCGCCCGTGAGCCCCTAATGGACGGGCCGCCACTGTCTACGATCCTACAGTGGTACAACACTGCCCACCTATCCTAATTATCACATCATCTTCTCCTTCTACCTACCCTCCCCTCCCCTATATCCCCCCTCCCTCTGCCCTCTAACCCTCCTATCCCCCTTTCCCCCACCATTATTTCCATCATCCCTCCCTTTCTCTTCTCTCCCCCCTCCTCTCTCTCCCCTCCCTCTCTCTATCATTCCCCCCATGTCCTCTCTCCTCCCTCCCCGTTTTCTTCCCCTCTGTTCTCTCTCCTCCCTCTGTCCACTCTCTCCTCTTCCCTCCCCTTCTTTCTATACTCTCCCCCTCCCCCTTCTCTCCCCCCTCCCCCTCCCTCCTCCCTCTCCCTCTGTTAACACTCTCCTCTCCCCCCTCCATCCACTCTCCCTTCCCTCCCTCGCTCTGTCCCCCCCCATTCTCTCTCTACCCCTCTCCCTCCCTCTGTCCTTCCCCTTTGTCCTTTCGCCCCCCTCCCTCTGTCCACTCTCTCCTCTCCCTCTCTCTCTATCCTGTCCCCCACTCTATCTTCTCTCCCCCTCCGTCCTCTCTCTCTCTCTGCCCCCTCTTTCTCTCTCTCCCCCTCCCTCTCTCCCTCTCTTCTCTGTTCTCCCCCCCTCCCTCTCTATGTTCTCTCTCCCCTCCTTCTGTATTCTTTTCCCTACCCATATCCTCTCTACTATCCTTTCTCTGTCCTCTACCCCCTCCCTCCTCCTCCAGGGTCATGAATTGTGTAAAGACCACAGACCTCTACACCGGAAGCATGGGGTCTCATGGGCACTAGGAACAGCGAGGTCCAGAGGGGTGGCCACGATACTTGAAGTTAGTTCAGCTTTTCATTTTTAGTGAAAAGGTAAACATACCCTTTAAGCCTTCCAAACTATCTCAGGGCATAAAAGAGGCACTATAGGTGCTGCATTCCTACCTGGTGGAACATTCAGGAGACCTGAGTCCCCAAAAACTCTATCATATACAGATCTAGACCAGCCCGAGGAAGTGGTAAGGCTCCAATGGTTGTTATTGGCTTATAACTTTGATGGATGGCCTCCTTTACCAGTAGGATGGAGAGGGCGGGCCCAAGCATTCTACAACAGTGGCTGGTCAAGATTTGCATAATGGAGCACCCAAGGTTTAGGGGTTCCAAGGTATGTGACCACCACCAACAGATGGGACATGGGAACCTGTGGGTGAGGTCACCGCTCCAGGCTTTACCATCCATTGCCAATCGCTCTCTCCTCTCCCCTGCAGCCACCGCTGACTGACACAGGGTATCATGTGACCAGACCAGAGCTAAAAGTCCACAGGTTAGGTGGCGCAAATTACTTGCCTTGCCCCAGGCGCTGACAACCCGTGCTATGCCACTGGAGGCGAGAGCCCAGCATCGGGAAGAAGGATGGCGCTGCCACCTTGAGCTGTCAATGTTATCTCTATGTGCCGCTCAAAAATGGGGATCTGCTGACAAGACACACCCTCCTGTGTGTCTTGTCACAGCCTGGGAAAGGGAGGGACAGTCTGGGTGAGCTCACTGGTGTGATATGATCCAACACCATGCTGGAATCCTTAAGGACTGGCCATGGGTGGATTGCCATCAGTTAAATTTTACACTGTACATTGCAATATAGTATTAATTTTTATCGCTTTAATTATTCTTCCCATTATGGGCGTGAGAGGGCCGCATGTCTAAGTTTTGCCTAAGGCCTCACAAAGCCTAGAGCTGCCTCTGTCCCCAGGCTTTTGTTGTTAACTTAACCACTTCGGCCCCAGAAGGTTTGGCTGCTCAATGACTGGGCCATTTTTTGCGATACGGCACTGCGTCGCTTTAACTGACAATTGCGCGGTCGTACAACGTTGAACCCAAACAAAATGTATGTCCTTTTTTCCCCAGAAATATAGCTTTCTTTTGGTGGTATTTGATCATCTCTGCGGTTTTTATTTTTTGCGCTATAAACAAAAGAGCGAGAATTTTGAAAAAAAAAAAAAAAAAAACAATATTTTGTACTTTTTGCCATAATATTATCCCCATTTTTTTTTCAAAAAAATTATATTTTTTTTCTCAGTTTAGGCCGATATGTTTTCTTATACATATTTTTGGTAATAAAAATAGCAATAAGCGTATATTGATTGGTTTGCGCAAAAGTTATAGCGTCTACAAAATAGGGGATAGATTTATGGCATTTTTATTATTATTGTTTTTTTTTTACTAGTAATGGTGGTGATCTGCGATTTTTATCGGTACTGCGATATTATGGCAGACACATCGGACACTTTTGACACATTTTTGGGACCATTGGCATTTATACAGCGATTAGTGCTATAAAAATGCACTGATTACTGTGTAAATGTCACTGGCAGGGAAGGGGTTAACACTAGGGACGATCAAGGGGTTAATTGTGTTCCCTGACTGTGTGTTCTAACTGTAGGGGAGGGGCCTCACTATAGGAGATGACAGATCGTGGTTCCCAGCTTATGGGAACTCACGATCTGTCTCTCCTCTCAGAACAGAACAGGGATGTGTGCGTTTACACACACACACACACACACACACGTCCCTGTTCTGCTTCTCGTGCCCGCGATCGCTCGAGGCCGGCGGTCATTGCGATCGCTCGAGGCCGGCGGTCATTGCGACCACCGGTCACGAGCATCAGCACCCCCGCAGTGCAGCTGACGTCCCGCTATTCCGCTTAAACGAACCGACGTACAGCTACGACGGTTCGCAGGATCATGCCAACCTGCCACAGAATAATGACGGCGGCAGGTCGGCAAGTGGTTAATATCTGGATGGGCTCTGACGGTTCTAAAGAACTGTTTCAGGGTAAGTATAAAGATTAAAGGGGAGTTCCAGCCTTTTTATTGGGCCTATAACACTTGCACAATGCGCCAGGTCCTTAGGAATTACCGTCACATGGGCTAGTAAGCTAGCTTCAGGGATATCGTGTCCATCTCTCAAGGAGTTGTATGCCGGTACACATTCTGCAACAGAAATATATAATCGAGTCTGGTATAGGTTTTGTGAAGCAGGGCGAAAAAGTATAATCCCTTTCTTGGGGATTAAGGGAGCGACAGCTATCTATAAATTGGTGATCGTGCAGCAGAGTCTTGAGCTTCCTCAGATTTGATAGCGACAGGCAGGGAGTCCCCCTTGACGCATCTAGATGTGGGTGCAGGGCTAGAAGAAAAAAAAACAAAAAGGGGGGGGGGGGAGAAAAAAAAGAAAACAACCAAATAAGAAACAATACAAGAAAAGGCAAACCATGAGATATAAAGGGGAGAGACTCTAGAACAGTGGTTCTCAACTCCTGTCCTCAGGACCCACTAACAGGCCAGATTTTAAGTATTGCCTTGAGGAGATGCAGACTAGAATACTGCAATCACTGAGCAGCAAATTATATCACCTGTGATGTATTTCAGTTATTTTGCAAACCTGACCTGTTAGTGCAGTGGTTCTCAACTCCAGTCCTCAGGGCCCACCAACAGGCCAGGTTTGCAAGATAACTGAAATGCATCATGGTGATATAATTTGCTGCTCAGGGATTGCAGTATTCTAGTCTGCATCTCACCAAGGTAATACTTAAAATCTGGCCTGTTAGTGGGTCCTGAGGACAGGAGTTGAGAACCACTGCTCTAGAAGGATCTAGAGAGAGATGGAAGAAGCTGCAACTCACGGATCCGGTCAGCGCGAATTAGAAACGCTTCTGGCTACCCTCCTGTAGAGAAGCGTGTATGGTATAGAAGTAGACAACCACAGCAGTGCACTGAGATGTGTAGACTTTAGAGATGGATTCTCTTTACTAATATACGTTTGTTGATACTGACGTCATCACGTTTGTCCTCGTTGGAGGTCGATGGTCACGGCACTTAGCAAGCGGAGGAAGCCCGAGGAGACGCTGCTCCCTGATATTTATGATACATCGTACATTTTGAGAGATCTACTCTGCAAGTGTAATTCATTTTAGCTTATTAAATTCTCTTTAAATACTACACTATAAGAGTTCATCCTTTTCTGTTTTTAAGTGACATTGTTGTAACAGCCTGAGATCCTGCATTTGGTTTTTTGGGAGACCGATATCCCTATGCTAGGCGAGACGGCCTGTGTGGTCTTTCTTTCCGGTAAGGAAAATACTTGCTCACTTTGGGTGTCCTCTATTCCTGGATAAAGGATCTTTCCTTGTGATTTCTGGTTCACCATCTTGTTCCTTATATATAAGGAAGCACTCAGCTTTACCTCTCACCTCACGATCATTGGAACGGTTGCTTCAGTTTTTTGGATTGATCACTTTTGGGACTCTGCCTTAGTATTTATTTTTGTGACTTTTTTCACCATTACCAATTTTTCATTATTTTGTTATCTTAATCAAATTCAATATCTGTGTATTAATATTTATTCACTAGTCACTATTTTTATTTGCTCTATTCATTTAGAGTTCATATTATATAGTTAACTAAGAGCATTTTTTCACTTTTTCTGATGTGTATGGTTCACATGTGTTATACCAGCCTTTTTCAATCAGCATCTGGTATAATCATTGTTTGGTTTTGCACTCCACTTACTGTGTGTTTTATCATCATATTTGTTACACTTTTCTTTTCATTTAGTGATTGGGATTTACCAATACCAGCACTGCACCTCCCCCCCTTTTCCTACTAATATACGTTTGACTGACCAACCCCCACCCAAACAAACCCGATCACCCACCGCTCGAAGGGTCTTTGAGCACATGCACTAAATTTGAGTGACAGAGCAGAACAAAAAACAAACTAATCAAAGGGTGTACTGCCGCTCCAGATGGCATCTCGCTCATGTCAAAGGGATAAGTATGCACAAGCTGGCCATTCTCTCCTGTCACTCGCACCTACCAGTCCCCAGAGCCATATCACCCCCATCTACACCATCTGGAGATGCAGCCACAACATACAACCGACTAAGGAGTAAAATATAAGTTCACATCATAATCAGCTCGCTTGTTTCAAAGCAACCCCAGCTGTTGGGGTGACCCCCCTGAGACACCCCAAGAGTCCTTCCCACAGAAGCACATCCCCAAACAGCACAGCATAACATTATAAAAACAGAACTTGCGGACAATATCATCAAAAACAGAACTTGCGGACAATATAATCTCTGGGACTCATTCACTAGAGTGGGCAGCCAATAGTCTGCCGGCTCAAGGCCCCCAGCACAAGGCTACAGCCCACACCTGGTGAACGTGCATGTAAAGAAAGAACGCCTCACTCTGGTGACAACTCTACCTGGCCGACCAGACGCCCACTGACAAGCACCCCATTACAGTGTCACCTGGCATATCACCCCAGAACCTCCCTTATTAAACTTAGTAAAACACTCCCACCTTAGAGCTTAAAACAAGTGTAGCGGGGTGCTAAATTTAGGGGAGGTGTTGGGTGGTAGTTATACCCAAACACCCCAATTGTTAGAGTTCTTGCAACCATTTTTGTCTGCAGGGAGAGTATCGGTGTATAGTTCCCTGTGGCCTGCAGGTGGCGCTGTCACAATAGGCCAGGGTCGAACCGCAAATCCAGTGCTGTACCTTGTGTGTCCCCTCTCAGCAGCCGTACGGTGGGTGTGGCAGGCCTGCCGTGCATGCTAGGAGAGGATATAAAAAGGGGCAGACGCTGCCTGTTCAGGGTTTGTTGTTGGGGGTCCTACCCCAGGGTGTGTGTTCCTGTCGGTGGATCAGTCCCAGGCACCTTTAGTCCTGGGGCTGCAACAAATACCTGGGCCCAGCACCTTCGGCTGGAGCCCACCGAGGATCGAGGAGTCTCAGGGTGCCGCCTAGCGAGGGGACCCGTACCCTAGATGAGGAGGCCGGGGGAGGAACCGTTCCGAGGGACTGGTGCAGAAGTCACAGTGAAGGAAGGGTCCCGGTAACTCTCTGGAGGGATGTCTTCTCCTTAATAGAGGCCAAGTTCACCAGGTCTGTGGCAGAGACCAAGTTCACCAGGTCTGTGGCAGAGACCAAATTCAGCAGGTCTGTGGCAGAGACCAAGGATAAATTTTGAGTACCATATCGGCTGCTGGTCCCAAGCTAGGGAGACTATCCAAATGGGCTAAGTCTGCTTGAGAATCGGAGCAGTGAATTGGGTTACGTTTGTGCCTGGACCTCTTCCACACCTTAAGCGGTCTCGTCCTTCCTCCAACCTTTCCTGTCAGAGTCTGTGTTCTACAAGAAAATAAACTCTACGTTGGAGTTGCAGCTGGTGTGGACATTCATGTTACAGTGGGGATACAAGGACTTGTCTTTATTTAATATAGAGGTGAGAAACATTCTCTGGCTGTCTGACTGTGGAGGACCCATCAACAACACCACTCAACCTCTTCACACAGGAGGGTACGGGCTTATGGCGTGGTGTGCCCCTCTATTCCTGCGAGGAGCCGAAAAAGGCAGGTAAAGAGAGGGGTGGGTGCGCTATACAAGGAAGGAACATAGGTGTTAGAGCAGAGTAATGCCAGTGTCTTCAGTTAATTATGTCCCTGGATGGGAATGTTGACTATGTTCAGAGGTCTTGGCCTCTCTTCTATTCCCCATCAGTAACACCTTTCCCCAGGCCAGGGGTATGGTATAGCAGTCAAGAATGTGCAGTCAATAAGTTCATCCTCTGCCTGTACTCCACTGGTCCGGGAGGTGCTGGCATAGAGTTCACAACCCTGAGGCAGGGCTCACAATTAAGACTCAGCGAGCAACATGAAACATAAAAAGAAAAGAAAAAAATAAATATACGTGACCCATGGTCTCTCCAGATACAACGGTGTGGAATGGGAACTAGCCCAGTCAGGCTTTATTATGGTCCAGGCGTACCCGGCAGAAGCTGTCTGATACCTGCATCCTCTGAGGAAACAGAGGGCGCCGGGCTATGTGAATCCAAGGATGTGGCTGGGGGACTCATCTGTGACATTACTGGAGTGAATATGGGGGAGTGTGGATGTGTTGTGGCATCCCCGGTGCCGATAGTGCCTTCCATGTGAAAGGGGCTAGGAGTCCAAGCCTGCCATCCTGTTGGCTGTGACGAGTGGGCACCATCTTGGATCCGGCCGCTGGTGGGGACTCAGTTTTTACCGACAGGTAGCAGGTAATATATGAGTAGCCGGGTGTGCTCTGAGACTGGGAGCCTTTGCCCTTCTTTCACATGGGGTGATCAGATTAGCGGGTGGGGTAGAATCCACTAGAATTCTCTCCTGCTGCACAGAGCTCAGCCAAGTTGCTGCTTCACGCTGCCATGGTCAAGCCACGCCCTTCATGGTGAGTTTTTTAAAGTTGTAATTTATTGTCAGAATTTTGGGGAAGATTAAGAAATTTTAAAAAAAAGTTAATTCTTACAATGTACAATGCTGTCACCAGTGAAGTACAGTGTAATGGGTGTGTCAGTAATCAGGGACACTGACTGGTGACAGAAAAAAAAATCTAATTTCTATCACATTTTTTTCTTAGGATTTTTTTTTTCAGCACACTGAAAAGAGCAATATAATGCTACCATCATAACTTTTGTATTACTCTGGAGAAGTAATCAGGATTTTTTTTTCTTTTTTACACATTTTGTGCATTACATTGCTATAAGTAAGCATTTTACAAAATGAAATGGATTCATTCACTTTTTTTTTTAATGCTTTATTTAATTGTACAGGGTATGCGTCAAAACAAGACAAACATGAAAAGATGATATAAATGGGAACAAAAAGGCTGTGAAGAACAATCCTCAGGAACACAAATTTAAAAAAGCATCGAAAAAGGAGTGTACAGGAGATTGCACTGTAATAAAAAACTAGTCACTACCACCAAAAAGGTCTACTTCCCAATCAAAACTACCATTGAAAGGAAAGGTGATGAACATCAATAAATTGCAAAATACATACGCCATGAAGTAGTGGCTAGTGAAAAAAGTTCAGAAATACAAAAATCAAACTGTGAACATGACTTGCAAGCAGTCATACTCACGATATCAACTCACACAAAGCTTTTTGAAAAAGGGGAGAGAAATACCCTAGGGTGTCTGAGGTGAAAGGCAAGATGGGAAAAGAGGAGAGAAAAAAAAAAGGAGAGAGAAAGATTTTATAGGGATGGGATCGAGGAAGGAACTGAATGATAGGGCAAATGGAAGGGGTGGAGGTTCATAGTGGGGACTATGGGTCCTCAAATCGAATCCAATGCAAAAAATGTTAGCAGGTTAGTGATAAGTATTAATTTGAATAGTAAAACAAGTCCTGGTGAAGCCATCGCGTGTTGTGCTGCTCCATTTTTTATCTCAGGGTGACAGTCAAGTGCTCCATGTGTTGGATGTCCTTCCCCCTGGTGAACCATTAAGAGATGGTAGGTGGAGATTGGTTTTTCCAAAACTCTGTTTTGTTTTGATTAGCTGTGATTGGCCAGAGCTAAACACATACACATGGTGCAGATGGGCTGTGATTGGCCTATCTATACCATGTGATCACACTGACCAATCACAGCTAGCAACACAGTTGTATTCAATAGATGGCATGAAAGGAAGCCATCCATTGTATACAACTGTTGTGTGACCTGCTGTGATTGGTCATGGTGGTCACATGGTACCAGCAGTGAACCGGTACTCCAGTTGGTCATCGGTTGTGCCCCATGGACACGGCTGGGGACAGAATTGTTTTGTTTTTTTTAACCAAAAAAAAAAAATTAAAACAAACTGTAAGGTGCACAGTTCATCAAATTAGGCAAGGCAACAATATAGTACAGCTAAATTATTCAAATCAGGCATGATATATATCTACATAAAAGTCAAGTGTTGGAATCGAATACATTAGGATGCAGTAGGGCGACATCATGAGAGGAAAGGGATACAGCAAAGGGAGAGAAGGGGACCAAGTCGTGAAATCAGAATCTACCGTATATACTCGAGTATTTTTTAGGGCTGAAAATACCCCCCCTCGGCTTATACTCGAGTCAGTGTACCTGAAAGGCTGCGGGTGTCCATGGTTTAAAATTCGCGGCTTCCTCCTTGTCCCGTCCCGTTCCGTGATAGGCGTTTGACACTGTGTTCCGCCTATCACGGACGTCTTCTCATCCTCGAACTCAGTTTTCCAGCAGACACTGTGTTCAGTGTTCCGCCTATCACGGACGTCTTGTCCGAGGATGAAAGAACATCCGTGATTGGCAGAACACTGAACACAGTGTCTGCTGGGAAACCTAGTCCGAGGATGAGAAGACGTCCGTGATAGACGGAACACTGAACACAGTGTCAAACCCCTATTACGGAACGGGACGGGACCAGGGGGAAGCTGCGAATTTTAAACAATTCACGCCCGCAGCCCTTCAGGTACACTGACCACAGTGTCAAACGCCTATCAAGGGACGGGACCAGGGGGAAGCCATGAATTTTAAACAATCGACGCCCGCAGCCTGTCAAGAATTTCAGGTACGCTGCAATGGGCACAGTGAGGTTGCAATGGGCACAGTGAGGTTGGGCACAGTGAGGCGTGAAAATGGGCACAGTGAAGTTTCAAATGGGCATTTTTGACCCTCTTTCCTGCTTACAGTAGCTGCTGCATTCTCACCCTAGGCTTATACTCGAGTCAATACGTTTTCCCAGTTTTTTGTGGTAAAATTAGGTGCCTCGGCTTATACTCGTGTATATATACGGGTATATCAATTTCTCAGCAAGTGACATATAATGGTAATAATTAGGTAGCTGGAGGTCTGGACTTCACCAAGTCTCCCCAGATTTTGGTAAACTTTTTAGGACATTTACGGCTCATATAGCTAAGCTTATAGAGGGGTAAGATGGCATCAAAAGTTGATCGGGTTTACCAATTATTATTTTGTATCTTATCTCACGAGAGATATTAATTGGCATTGTGAAGCTCCAACTGTGAAATTCTCTCCTTGGAAACCGTATGATTCAATATTCTAAAACACCCCCCACTAATTGGTGCAACCCTAAAAAAAAATTCACCAAGTGATTAAATGCTCAAATTTATACACTTCACCAGGTCCTTTTACCCCACTAGGATCTAACCTGAACTTTAAACCAGGAATGAATGGCCTCTTCATCTAAATTACAAATAAATGAACACACACCCTTGTTGATTACAAATTGAATTAAAAAGGACAAGATAAAATCGCATACAACTATGACAGCAGAATTAAGAGTTTAAGTTATACCAAAATGGATGTACCGTCAGATACACAATTGCATCTCCACTACAACATGAAAACATTCCTTGTTAAGACCTTTAACCCCTTTCCAATCTATTTGCCTTCAAAGAAATACTATGGAAATAACTATATCAACAGTCTATGCCTGTCTACAAACCTCTTCCACTTCAAGCCCTCCAAACACTCTGGGAATCAGCTCTTAATACATTCCAGCATGAACAATGGCAATATGCATGTATCTTTGTACACAAATGCTCCATTAGCTGCCGTTTTTAGGAACTTTCATATAAACTCCTATCAAATTGGTATATAACTCTTGATAAGTTGAAACAATGGTTCCCACAGTCCTCCGATTTATGTAGGCAGTGTAATCAAGAGATGGGCTCTCTGGTGCACATTTTGTGGAAATGCCCTCCTATAACGCCATTTTGGCAGAAAATTTGTACATTGATAAAACGTATTACTGATTCGAATAATAAAATGACACCAGCCTGTTGCTTACTTCATATTTCTGAATGCTCTATGAAAAAATTAAAAAAATCTTTAACAAGATACCTATTGATAGCAGCTTAAGTCCGAATACCACGATATTGGAAATCTACCTGCATTCCATCAATTAAAGAATGGATTAATATAACTGAGCTTTACAACATGAAGGCATTAGTAGCAACAGCCAACGGATCAATAGAGAAATTTTATGAAATATGGTCACCATGGGTTATTTTCAGAAATTCACCAGACTTTGCTCAGGTAACAACTTAGGGATACAGTCATATAGATATGTCTGAATCCTTATTCAAATATTCATTTATGAGTTTACACTAAATCGCTTATGGTTATCTTTATTATTTTATGTTCAATAATTTTTTTATTGTTTTTGACATAGAATCAGGTAGACAAATAAAAGACAAGGACCAGGAGCCTGACATAAGGCAACCTGTTCCGAAAAGCATGAAGTAGACACAAAAAATAAAAAACATTGTGCATCCGGTAATGTACAAATAACAGTCAACCTGTGAGAACAATTACATGACACAATGAGGCTTACATAGTGCTGTCGTGCATCTAAAATCCACTTCGTTCGACCTGGATGCCCCTTTGGGAACCTGCTGCGTGTCCCTGGTCCGAAGAAGTCGATGGGAAATGACATGTCCAAAGTAACTAACGGCACCATTACAACTATAAATTTTAAAGACTCAGAAGTAATAGGAATATATTCATGAAGAGAACCGAATATACATAAACTTGACGTGGCCTGATAGGGCTGGCCACAGAAAAGGATAGGGAAAAATAACAGTAGAAAAGGGGGGGGATCTAGTGCGTAGATGGGGGGTATGTTGGAAAGGGAAGGGTAGAAGGGGTGTGGGGGTAGGGAGACGGTGAGCTGCGCTCCATCGGGGGTGTATCAAACTATGATAAAGGAGCATGAAGTGTTGCGTTAGACTCTCAAGGAGCAGTCACTGGCGGGAGTCTGTCCCTTAGTTTATCCGAAGTGGCGTAATGCCTCCATACACTCCAGATAAAGGAGAATTTTGCGTGTCCGTCAAGGGACTCGGCAAGCATCTCCTATCTTTATTATTTTAATTTAGATCTTTCTTTTTTCAAATTTTTCTCTTTTTTACTACTGTAGCGGCCTCCTTACTCCCCTCTCTTTCTTCAGCTCGTCTGTCTCTTGTCTAGGGGTATCTTTTAGAGGGGAAGGGAGCGGGGACACTACGCCAGGCCTTTATCACAGGTGTCAGTGTGATACAAGCAAAGCTCTTTTACCTTCGGGTCAGTGCTGTGCACCTGGAGCCTCCACCGAGAGTTACCTTGAACAATGTCTGTCAGGAAATGAGCCCCACACCATTAAAGTTCAACACTCCTTTATTCTTCTCGAACGAACACAATCAGTTGAACTCCCTTAGTAGAAACGGAACAGAAAAGGGAGGTGTGGATGCGAATAGGCCCAGACACAATGTGTTCTCCACTTTCCTTCCTGAAAGTGGGTTGCGGTCTCCGAAGGAGGGGGGAATTTCCTTCCAAGCGGTCTCCGGTGAGAGACTCACCCGTCACTGGCAATCTGCTGCACCAGGCCTTTGAATGAGGAGCTCTCCCCGGTCCATTACGCTTCCCGGATTCGGGTACCCACTCCCGGGGTTCCCTAGGATCTCCTTCCCTCGCGGAACTCAGTGTTGGGCACTGAGCTCCGGACCTCCATCTGAGTACCTCACCCCAGGCTAAAGGTGCCTGGGATGGAACACGACCTCCGACTGTCCTCTAGGCCTAGGCCCGCCTAGAGAACCAACACGAACCACCGTCCACAGGCTGAAGGTGCCCTGGACTCCGACCCCGTGACAAAGACGGCCGGCCCTTTATACCCTCTCCCAGCAAGCAAGGCGGGTTCCCCGCCCCACCATACCGCTGCCGAGGGAGGACAAAAAGGAGGCACAACACACAGCAATGATTCAAGCCCAGGGCGACAGCGCCACCCGCTGGGCTGCAGGGAATTACACATCACCAATGTCTCTGCCAAGTTCAAATTTACACCCGGGAAAGTACATACCCGCTACACTACTATATTTGAAATGGTTATATTTTATGATTAGACTTTAAGGCCAATTGGTTATGTATTCATATTAATATACTTTGATAACTAAATGGTAATTTGGCGTTAAATTATTATACCAATGTTAGGTAGCACTACCCCCGTAGGAGCTGCTGTTTGTTTGATTTGGGTCTACGTCCTGCCTATCAACCCCTGGAAGTGGCTCAAACCTTCCCTTAGCACAACTGATATGAATAAGGAGTGTGAGACCTATTGAGTATTAGGAGACACAATCCTGCATACATCACACAATAACCTGTAAATGTTATTACCTTTGCTGGTCACTAGTCCTTCTAAGTGACAGAGATACTTCACACAAGTTATATGCTTAATCAAAGGTACCTTTACTCAGTATAAAAGGGAAGGGTAAAGAATCACATTAATACACACAGTTGACTCTGCATGCACATTGCAGAGTCAATAAACCAATAAGGATAGGTATCACTGAGATTAGGTAATAACAGGAAATAACATCAGCTATATATATGTACATGTATCTATATGTGTCTCTGCATGGCTAACTGGTTGCTCGCGAGCTCCCCCTTTATTGCAATACCTTGCACGTGTTCATTCCCTATAATAGGTAAGCAAGGCCTATCTGCGTCCCACTCAAAGTTCCTTTCTCCAATGAAGTCTTCGCTAGCCACCGTCGGTGCACAAGTTAAATTGTAATCCACAGGGTTTCAACAAGATGCTGTAATTATCCGCAATATACCTGAGTACTCGTGTGCCTGCCACCCACTAATGACGGATGCACCAATCTCTGATCACATACAGGTCCTTCTCAAAAAATTAGCATATTGTGATAAAGTTCATTATTTTCTGTAATGTACTGATAAACATTAGACTTTCATATATTTTAGATTCATTACACACAACTGAAGTAGTTCAAGCCTTTTCTTGTTTTAATATTGATGATTTTGGCATACAGCTCATGAAAACCCAAAAATCCTATCTCAAAAAATTAGCATATTTCATCCGACCAATAAAAGAAAAGTGTTTTTAATACAAAAAAAGTCAACCTTCAAATAATTATGTTCAGTTATGCACTCATTACTTGGTCGGGAATCCTTTTGCAGAAATGACTGCTTCAATGCGGCGTGGCATGGAGGCAACCAGCCTGTGGCACTGCTGAGGTGTTATGGAGGCCCAGGATGCTTCGATAGCGGCCTTAAGCTCATCCAGAGTGTTGGGTCTTGTGTCTCTCAACTTTCTCTTCCCAATATCCCACAGATTCTCTATGGGGTTCAGGTCAGGAGAGTTGGCAGGCCAATTGAGCACAGTAATACCATGGTCAGTAAACCATTTACCAGTGGTTTTGGCACTGTGAGCAGGTGCCAGGTCGTGCTGAAAAATGAAATCTTCATCTCCATAAAGCTTTTCAGCAGATGGAAGCATGAAGTGCTCCAAAATCTCCTGATAGCTAGCTGCATTGACCCTGCCCTTGATAAAACACAGTGGACCAACACCAGCAGCTGACATGGCACCCCAGACCATCACTGACTGTGGGTACTTGACACTGGACTTCAGGCATTTTGGCATTTCCCTCTCCCCAGTCTTCCTCCAGACTCTGGCACCTTGATTTCCGAATGTACTTTGGACCACTGAGCAACAGTCCACTGCTGCTTCTCTGTAGCCCAGGTCAGGCGCTTCTGCCGCTGTTTCTGGTTCAAAAGTGGCTTGACCTGGGGAATGCGGCACCTGTAGCCCATTTCCTGCACATGCCTGTTCACGGTGGCTCTGGATGTTTCTACTCCAGACTCAGTCCACTGCTTCCGCAGGTCCTCCAAGGTCTGGAATCGGTCCTTCTCCACAATCTTCTTCAGGGTCCGGTCACCTCTTCTCGTTGTGCAGCGTTTTCTGCCACACTTTTTCCTTCCCACAGACTTCCCACTGAGGTGCCTTGATCCAGCACTCTGGGAACAGCCTATTCGTTCAGAAATTTCTTTCTGTGTCTTACCCTCTTGCTTGAGGGTGTCAATGATGGCCTTCTGGACAGCAGTCAGGTCGGCAGTCTTACCCATGATTGCGGTTTTGAATAATGAACCAGGCTGGGAGTTTTTAAAAGCCTCAGGAATCTTTTGCAGGTGTTTAGAGTTAATTAGTTGATTCAGATGATTAGGTTAATAGCTCGTTTAGAGAACCTTTTCATGATATGCTAATTTTTTGAGATAGGATTTTTGGGTTTTCATGAGCTGTATGCCAAAATCATCAATATTAAAACAAGAAAAGGCTTGAACTACTTCAGTTGTGTGTAATGAATCTAAAATATATGAAAGTCTAATGTTTATCAGTACATTACAGAAAATAATGAACTTTATCACAATATGCTAATTTTTTGAGAAGGACCTGTAGTCTCCAGTGAGATACACTAGGCCGCAAGCTGTGGCGTGATAGGTGAAGTGTGGCTGGCACTAACTAAATCACTTTCCTCTAAGGTAGTAGTCAATTCTGGGCAGGTGCCCTTCTCACCAAACAGGCCCGACTTTCAGATAGTCTCCTCTGGCTTGTCCCGGTCACTCGATCTTCACGCTTCTGCTTCAGCTGCAGTCTCCGGACTCCGTCACTAACAGCATATGGTGATGGACGACTCCGGTCTCTGCTGGGCAATCACAGGACGCTGTGGACGATCCTCTGCTGGAAATCACTCAGGCACTCCCGTAATTTAGGCCCAGGCTTCTGGCCTAATCCTTAGGAAGCAGGCCTCCGTGCCAACTTCCTGCTTGATTGAGAGCTGGATCCAGAGAGAGAGAGACGCTGGCCCCTCCCCTGGTTTAAGTAGTCTGCCCAGAATGCTTTGCGGTGTTGCAATGCACCCTGGGTAATGTAGTCTGTCTTTTACTAAAAGCAACAAAGTCTTTTCTCCTAGCTGATATCTGTCCCAAAGTGCATTAGTTGCATTGTAACACTTATACCACCGGAGGGAGCCGGATTCCTTCTTTCATATGGACATCCTGCTACACACTCCCCCCACTTAAAGTCTTTGGTCCCCAAAGAGGACAACAGTATGTAACCTAACACATACTTTGGCAATACCTGCAGGGAAATTTGTTAGTTTATGCATGACAATAAACAACTTGCCTTTTCATAAGCAGGATTTAAACTTAAACAGCTCATATCATAACACAGAGCCGACAGAGGAACCTCCCACCAATTATCACAAGGAGGGAGGTTGTCCTGTATATGGACCACCGACACTTGGGTGTCTGTTTCAGATGTGCTAGGGAGTGAGCTGGGGTTGTCTTCCACTGAATCTGAATCTGGAGTGGAATAGCTAGACTGATCAATGGTTCTCTTAGAAGTGATGATGGCCTCCTCAGAGCATTCACCCAATTGGTCGTACGTCAGTCTTTTTGGGGGGTGAATTACTCTTCTTTCCCTCTGCTCTTTAGGTATCATATTCTCAAGGACATTGGGGCTGGCTGTTTCTAGAAGCTCTTCAGGGGCTTCCTCATCTAGTTCAGGCATGTTGGGCTCCAGAACTTCAGGAGCGTCCCGCTCTCCTTCAGATAGAGACAACGACCCTTCTTCTGGGTCTTCCATTGACAAAGAGTCTGAGTCATCAGCTACCTCCTCAATGAGAATGTTTGAAGGCACGAATTCAGGAGCTTCTGCCCAAAGAGTTCCATTGTCAACTGTTTTGGGTGAGGTTTGGGAGGTGGTCATGGGTCCTGGCAATTGGGATGACCACAACCAGTCAGATTCTGCTTCTTCATCCTCTTGACCTTCATTGTCAGAGTCTCCATCTCTCACATCTGGAAGCACTGTTTGAGATCGGGTGATGGGTCTGGAACCTTGAGAAGTTGAAGGGGTTTCTTGTGAGTCAGATGCAGGAGGCATGCGAACTGCCTCGGAGAGGGGCAACAAGTGATTCCTGTGCCAGGTCTTTAACGGTCCCACGTTTCCTTCTGGCCTAATTTGGTACACAGGAAGGTTTTCCAGCTTCTTGCAGATAACATAAGGTTGGGATTTCCAACGGTCAGCCAACTTATGTTTTCCCGGAATTCCCAAGTTCCTCAACAGCACTCTATCTCCTGGCTGTAAATCTTGAATTCTGACTCTTAGGTCAAAGTTTCTTTTATTTCTCAGCCCCCGTTGGTCAGATGCTGCTTGGGCCTTTTCAAAAGCTGTCTTCAGACTCTTTCTCAATCGGTCTACATACCCCTTGTGGGATGCTGCTGAGGTATGATCCAGCGATATGCCAAAGGCCAAGTCCACTGGCAACCGAGCCTCCCGCCCGAACATCAAACGGTATGGGGAATACCCGGTGACATCACTGGCAGTGCTATTGTAGGCATGCACTATGGCAGCTACATGCTTGCTCCAATGCTGCTTTTTCTCTGAACTCAGAGTCCCCAACATATCCAAGAGAGTCCGGTTAAACCGTTCAGGCTGAGCATCTCCTTGTGGGTGATAAGGGGTTGTCCTGGTCTTCTGGATGCCTAACAGGTCTAATAACTTCTTTATTAATTTGCTTTCAAAGTCTCTGCCCTGATCTGAATGAAGGCGTTGGGGTAGACCATAGTGCACAAATAATTTTTCTACCAGTACTTTGGCTACTGTTGAGGCCTTCTGGTCTTTTGTTGGGAATGCTTGAGCATATCTGGTAAAGTGATCTGTTATCAACAAGACATTCCCTTGACCACTCAGATCAGGCTCCAGGCAAAGGAAGTCAATGCACACCAGTTCCATAGGTCCCTGACTTTGCAGATGGCCCATTGGGGCTGCTTGACGTGGCAAGGTCTTCCTTTGAATGCATCGGACACAGGAATGGCAATATCCTTCCACTTCAGCCCGCATGCAGGGCCAATAGAACCTATCCCGTACAAGGTGAAAAGTCAGTTCGGACCCTAGGTGACCATGGTTGTCATGGAGGGCAGCTAGGACCGCTTCTCGATATTTGGCTGGTAGAAACAGCTGCCACTTCTCTTCTGAGTCGTCAGAGGGGCCCCTTCGGTAGACCACCCCTTGACGTATGTGTAGCCGATCCCACTCCCTGCGCAACAATCGGGCTTCTCTTGGGGAGTCTGTTTCAAGCATCTCGGGACGCTGGCTTTCCAGGGCCTTTATCAGGAGTTTCCCTAAAGAGTCTTCTTCTTGCTCCTTTCTCAAATCCCTTTTTGTCAGCTTGGGCAAGCCCTCCCCTTCGACTTGGGTCACACTGCAATAGCACTTCGGTACTCCAACAGCTGAGACCCCAATTTCTTCGGCTCTTGACCCACCTCTGGCTTGAAGTTCTGTCCCCTGATATAGGGCTCGCACTCCCTCTGGGTCTAGTTGGGCCCATTCTTCGGTAGGGTCGGTGGGGGCATGAGACCTCCTGGACAGGGCATCTGCATCCCTATTTCCCACTCCGGGTCGGTACTTCAAGCTGAAGGTGAAGCTTTAAAGGGCAGCCAACCACCAGTGTCCCGTTGCATCCAACTTGGCAGTGGTCAGAAGGTAGGTGAGCGGGTTATTATCTGTCTTCACCACAAACTCCGCCCCATATAGGTAGTCTCTCAGTTTGTCTACCACTGCCCATTTCAAGGCCAGGAATTCAAGCTTGTGGGTGGGGTAATTCTTCTCAGCAGGTATCAGACTCCTGCTCACATATGCGACGGGTCTTAGGTAACCATCATGTTCCTGGTACAGCACCCCACCCAGCCCATCTCGGCTGGCATCTACATGCAGTTCATAAGGCTTCTTTGGATCAGCATAGGCCAGGACTGGTGCAGTGGTAAGACTCTTCTTTAACATCTGGAAGGCTTCCTCGCACTCCCCTGTCCACTGGTCTTGAATCGACTCTTTGGGCCTTCGGGGTCCCATGGTGAGTTTCACTGGTTTGGCCAGCTCTGGAACATCATCTTCCCCTTCATTTCTGAGTAACTCGTTCAGGGGTCTGGCAATCTTGGCGAATCCTTCTACAAATCTTCTGTAGTAAGAACAGAACCCCAGGAATGACCGAAGCTCAGTCACGTTGGTAGGTCTCGGCCAAGAGGTGACGGCATCCAGCTTCTCTGGGTCCGTGGCCACCCCTTCTGCAGAAACGATATGGCCCAGGTAATGGACTGAGGACTGGTAAAATTGACACTTCTCTGGGGAGAGCTTCAGGCCCTCTTCACGGAGCCTCTTCAGGACCTTCTCCAGTCTCTCTTCATGCTCTTCTAGGGTTCTCCCGAACACGATGACGTCGTCCAAATATACCAGTACCTCTATTAGATTCATGTCCCCGACGGTTCTCTCCATTAGCCTTTGGAAAGTGGCGGGGGCTCCTGATAACCCTTGAGGCATACGGTTGAACTCAAAGAACCCCACAGGGGTGATGAAGGCTGTCTTCTCCCGATCCTCAGGGTGCATGGGGATTTGGTAATATCCACTTTTTAGATCCATTACACTGAACCACTTGGCCCCTGACAGACTCTGCAGGGCGTCTTCAATTCGGGGAGTGGTGTATTGATCTGGGATGGTCCTTCTGTTTAGTGTTCTGTAGTCGATACACAGTCTCAGCGACCCGTTCTTCTTTCGGACTACCACTATTGGAGAAGCGTAAGGGCTCCTAGATTCTCGAATAATCCCCATCCTCTTCAGCTCAGCCAACTGTTCCCGCAAGTCTTCTAAGTCACCCAGTGGGACCCGTCGAACTCTCTCTCTAAAGGGCTTATCTTCTTGTAAGCGTATCTTGTGAGTGGCACTCCTTGCGCACCCCACATCAAACTCATCTTTAGAGAAGATCTTTTCCCACCTTGCAAGTTGAGCATTGGCCCTTTTTCTCCATTCTGGTGGGAGGGCCGTGTCTTCAGAACAGAGCTTCTCTATGGTGACTTCACCCCTTTCTTCTTTCTTCAATTCACACGGGGCAATGGGGGTGGCTGGATTCACCTGGCCCAACAGCATTCTGGCCGGCACCTTCACTGGTGTATTAGCAGTGTTCCTTATACTCACTGAAACCCTCCCATGGCTTTTCTGTAGGGCCTTCAATGGGATCACTTCGGGGATTACTTCAATCCCTTTCTGTCTTTCCTGTGGGCCTGGTTCGAAGACAATGAAGGGGCCTGGCTGTTTCCATGTGAGCTTGACAGAAGCCCTCAGGCAAGTCACCTCTCCCGGTTGTAATACCTTCTCCGTCTTGTCTAGCTTCCAAATCTTGCCAACTCCCTCAGCCGGGGCCTTCTGCTCCAGTACCAGGCGCTGGTAGGCTTGCCTTAACATGGGGTGGACTCTTGTGGTCGGGGCTTCTTCCTGTTGGGCCAACGGTGTCAGCAGTCGCCTGACTAGATCAGTGTTGGTCCCTATGATGAGTGAGCTCTTGCTGGCCCCTGGTGGGCGAGGGCACACTACTGCCAGAGTATCGAAGGTCTCTGTCTCCCCAGCCACTGAGGGATCAAAAGTCAACTTGATTGGCAGGTAACCGTCATAGGGAAAGCTCTGAGTTCCAATACCCCATTTTTCCAGTTCCTCTAATTTCTGTAGGGGCAGATGTTTAAGATGTTTATCATAGAAATCCCTATACAGAAGAGTCACTTGAGCCCCAGTGTCAAGAAGAGCCTTGGTGTAGATCCCTTCTACTTGTATGGAGACTACTGGAGAAGGCCCCACTAACTTGGCAGGGAACTCCTTCAACACAGACTTCTTGCTGGGTTCAGTTACCTGTAACCTCACTTCTTTTTTTCTTGAGTTTCCGGTGGGTCTCAGTCCCTTCTGGGTCTGGTGTGCACTGGCCTTCTGTTCAACAGCAGCCTGAGTTGTGGGACGGGGCCTAATTGGCAGAGGTTTAGGTCCCTGACTCTGATGTTTTGGATCATTGGACTTCTTGAAGGAGTTCGTGGAAACTGGTGGGCGCCCGGCTGACTCCTTCACCGGGGCCCTCTGAAGTTTTCCGCCGGCTTGCGATATCTGGATGCAACTTCATCTGGGCTGGGACACACTGCTCTAACATGCCCGATTCCCCCACAATTGAAGCATGTTATCAATCTCTTAGGCTTCTGTACTAGTTCCATATTGGAGCTAGGAGTTTTTTTTGGTTCCTCTGATGTGTTCTTGTTGTGTGGCACAGAGGCCTGGCTAGTCAGCATGGACACCATTTCTACTAGTTGTGACACCTGGGTCTTTAGGAGTTCAACTTCTGAATCACCTTCTTCTGCACTTAACATTCTGACTCGGGCAGTTGGTTCGGTGTGTTGACTCCTCCTTTTGTCTTCCAACATGGCCTCCTCCTCCCTGACTATCCGGATCAAGTCGGGGTATTCCAGGCTGCTCCCGTCCCGCCGGGTGCGTAGCAATAATGCAATGGGGTCCAAGGGTTGAGCTCCCCTCAACACCTGCTGGGCACGGGCCTCATCCACTTTTCTTGGATCGATCCCTTTCTTCAGTAGGATCCGATGCAGGATCTTATCCAGGCGTCCTATGAATTCTGACAGCTTCTCTCCCTCTTTTTGGTAGCAATGCCCCAGCTGGTAAGTGAGTTCAGTGACGTTTTCTGTCCGGCCAAACACATTCTGCAGAATATCCAGATAATCCTGTGCATTGCAGTCCTTCTTGCTTAACTTGAGGTTACGTATGGCCTCCAGAGCAGGCCCCTTTAAGCTTTCCACAATCCGTTGTTTTTTTTGTTGTTCTGGCACCTCCCATTCTTCTAGGGCCTGAGTGGCGCCATCTAGCCATTCTTCAAATCCATCTTCCACTGAAGGTACAGGTTTCTTCCCAGAAAAGGTCCAGAGTTTCCTGTATCCTGACATCAGGTAGTCTGGAGGGTCCTTTTTACACTTGGTCACAATCTCCCCAGGACAGCGCACAATTCTGAGCTAAGGGTGGTCAATGGTGGTGAACCGGGACCCTTTTGTTGGGCGCTCCCTCCTGTGCTGGGGCCTCCTGAAGTAGTGGATGTGGGGCCATCTTTATTCTCTTCTGGGTGTATCAGGAGGAGTTCTACTTGGTTTGTAGTTTTTATGCTGGCACCCTTGAAGTAGTCAGAGATTCCGTTCCTCCACTCACATAATGCATAGGTGTGGGGATTTACAGTATCTGTCTTTATGTCAATCACCCATGGCTTCCTGTCCGTGGACAATGCTCTCAAGACTGGAGTTAGCTGCTCCTCTACCCAGGCCTCTCTCTGGATTTCAACCACCAGGCCATTTCCAGGTAGGATGCCTTCATCCCTGCACCACCGGGCTACGACAGCAGGGTCCATTTCTGTGCTGTAAGGGTTCTGTCTAGGGGGAAAGTTGATTGCAGAACCGTAGAATATCCCGGACGAGCCCCCACGTGTAGCACTACCCCCGTAGGAGCTGCTGTTTGTTTGATTTGGGTCTACGTCCTGCCTATCAACCCCTGGAAGTGGCTCAAACCTTCCCTTAGCACAACTGATATGAATAAGGAGTGTAAGACCTATTGAGTATTAGGAGACACAATCCTGCATACATCACACAATAACCTGTAAATGTTATTACCTTTGCTGGTCACTAGTCCTTCTAAGTGACAGAGATACTTCACACAAGTTATATGCTTAATCAAAGGTACCTTTACTCAGTATAAAAGGGAAGGGTAAAGAATCACATTAATACACACAGTTGACTCTGCATGCGCATTGCAGAGTCAATAAACCAATAAGGATAGGTATCACTGAGATTAGGTAATAACAGGAAATAACATCAGCTATATATATGTACATGTATCTATATGTGTCTCTGCACGGCTAACTGGTTGCTCGCGAGCTCCCCCTTTATTGCAATACCTTGCACGTGTTCATTCCCTATAATAGGTAAGCAAGGCCTATCTGCGTCCCACTCAAAGTTCCTTTCTCCAATGAAGTCTTCGCTAGCCACCGTCGGTGCACAAGTTAAATTGTAATCCACAGGGTTTCAACAAGATGCTGTAATTATCCGCAATATACCTGAGTACTCGTGTGCCTGCCACCCACTAATGACGGATGCACCAATCTCTGATCACATAGTCTCCAGTGAGATACACTAGGCCGCAAGCTGTGGCGTGATAGGTGAAGTGTGGCTGGCACTAACTAAATCAATCACTTTCCTCTAAGGTAGTAGTCAATTCTGGGCAGGTGCCCTTCTCACCAAACAGGCCCGACTTTCAGATAGTCTCCTCTGGCTTGTCCCGGTCACTCGATCTCCACGCTTCTGCTTCAGCTGCAGTCTCCGGACTCCGTCACTAACAGCATATGGTGATGGACGACTCCGGTCTCTGCTGGGCAATCACAGGACGCTGTGGACGATCCTCTGCTGGAAATCACTCAGGCACTCCCGTAATTTAGGCCCAGGCTTCTGGCCTAATCCTTAGGAAGCAGGCCTCCGTGCCAACTTCCTGCTTGATTGAGAGCTTGATCCAGAGAGAGAGAGACGCTGGCCCCTCCCCTGGTTTAAGTAGTCTGCCCAGAATGCTTTGCGGTGTTGCAATGCACCCTGGGTAATGTAGTCTGTCTTTTACTAAAAGCAACAAAGTCTTTTCTCCTAGCTGATATCTGTCCCAAAGTGCATTAGTTGCATTGTAACACTTATACCACCGGAGGGAGCCGGATTCCTTCTTTCATATGGACATCCTGCTACAGTTATTTATGTCCAACCCGATATTACAATTATAATTTTTGTATACATGTATGGAACAACTGGATATCTTCATATATTTATTCTTATAAGCTTTTGATATTTTTACATTGGATACATGTTATAAAACATTTGTGATTATATGTGAAATACAAAACCTCATGTAAACTATTAATATGTTCAAAAAATTTATAAAAAATGTATTGTACCAAAAACAAATAAAAAAACAAATGTCCACACCCCTGTATTTAAAAAAGGTCTTCCAGCTCTTCCTTGTTAGTACCACTTACTTTCCCAGCTTTTGGTTGGCCTGTCCCAAATGTTTTGGAATTGGGGTTATACTTCTGGTTCATGTTATGTGCTGGTTGCAATAGTTCCTCTGCTCTCAATTACTTTGATTAGATTACTGGTTTGTTCCCCAGGAAGGGCCCTGTCCTGGGTGGAGGCATTGCCAGCTTTATTATAAAACCCAATCTTCCATTTAGTAGAAGTTCTTATTTACCTACAGGTTTAGCGCAATATCCTGTTTAGGGAGGGCCATATATCATAACTCCACCAGAAGAAAGCTACATCTGTATACGTTTTTTGGCTAGTTTATGAGGAACTTTACTCTGCCCCTACCTTTTTTGCCCCCTATTCCCCCTACTAGTTATGCTCAAAATACACAGGCACCCACCCAGCACAATCCTGCTGTCTGGCACCACCATCTTGGTCCTTTCAACTGGCTTCCTCTTCCGCATTTAAGTAACTTCACCCCTGATGATGAGCTGGCCTGGCTGCGCTGTGAATTGGCCGCTCCAACTTCCTGGAATATATGATGGGAGGCTTTTAGGGGGCTGTGGGAGCAGAACACGTCATTTTCACCCAGATGGCTGGTGCAGGGCCATTGCAAACCCCCCCTCCCCCCGGAATATTTTTTTGGGGTGTCATGGACCTTAAGTGCTATTGCAGAGTGAAGTTACGCTCTAAATTCTTTTGTCTTTTAGTTATAAAACAGAAAATGTTGTGCGTCTCAGTCTCAAACATCAGAAAGTCAGACAGCATATCCCCCATGTGCAGAAAGGCAGACCATGTTCCCAGTAATTTGATGTTGGACCATGGTAAGCTAATGAAAATAGTGTGTTATTGTGATTGTTGAAAACCACGTGGTTTTAAGGCCTGTTTCCAAACAATTACCTTGCCATATATAAAAAACAATTCTGGGGAATCCAGTCACATTCACCATGATGACTTCAAATTCACTGGACATCAGCAACACTATCCATATTCATACTGAAGTGAACGTTCAAACCAGTGGTAAATGTTTACTGTAGAGGTTGTCTAGTTTTGGGTACATGTTCAAAAAATGTATGGTCAAGCCTTTAAGCCTCCTGGCTGTATTCCTGAGTGTGGCTCGAGGTTAAATTTCAGTACCATTAGTGGTAACCCCGAGCCATAATCGGGATTGCATTGCAGAATCCTGGTACAGCGTAATTACCTTGTCACCAGGATCCTGCGATGTCCCCCCGCTGTGTCCTCTGCCGGATCATCCGCACGATGCTCTATGTTTTTCCGGGTTCCGTTCCCTGTGAGCGTCGCGACGCATGGGGACAGAGCCCGGCGGCAAATTCAAAAAGTCCAAAATACATAACACATACAGTACACACTGTAATCTTACAGATTACATGACTGTATCAAATCATTTCACCTCCCTTGTGTCCCTAGTGGTCTGTCCAGTGCCCTGCATGCACTTTTATATTATATATACTGTTCTTTTTGCCTGGAAACTTGAGATTGTCCAAAGCAACCCAAAAAGTGTCCCTTTATGTCAAAAGTGGTTTTAGACCAGCTAGAAAACGGCAATAGTAAATTAGAACACTTGCAGAATTGAGCGATAGTGAATCGTGGGGAAATTCATTTTATTATTATTTTTTATAATTATTTATAGTTATTATATTATCATTTATGATTTTGCATTTCAAACTTTATCATACCTGGGATGTCTACTAGACTCTTGCTTGGACAGATTTAAGTGAGTTATTCCTAAGAATTACAGGCCTACAATATAAAATATGTCAAATTTCTATGCAAAACGATGTACTGTTTTGAGATTCAAAAATCTGACATAATCATACTGCCAGGGAGGTTAATAGCAGAAGATAGAAGGTGCCGATTAATCTAACTTTGAAATTATAGGTAATTTTACAAGCCTTTTTGATGTACTTTACCCTTCGGGTATTTTTATCATCTGTGTAAAAAGACTGCATTGGCTTATTCTCAAAAAGAGTGACCTTGTGTTATCCGCCTATGATATTTTAACACTTGTTACAATGAAACTGTAGTTTACAAAAAGCTATGTAGCGACAGGACCGATCTGCTCCTCCCTTGACATCCTGGGGCTTACTTGGACCATTCGGAGGTGTACGTGGAAGGAGATGATTAGCTCAGTACATCACCCCTGCCACAGCTAGGGGTCATGTACAGCTTAGAGGACTCCCCTCCACTACCAACTGTTTCCCCACATCCCATGGATTTTACATAGTTCGTTGTAAACTGCAACGCAGTCACTAAATTGCACCTGAAATCATTGGATAAAAGTTGCTGGAGAGAAAAAAAAAAAATCGGATCGCAAGAACTGCCACACAGGTTATCACAAAAACCACAAACTTCTGCCCACAAATATTTTGAGCTTCTACAAGATGTTTTTTAAAAATGGAGCTGAAATACAAAATTTCTGAGATATTGAGGCTTTCAATACTTAAAAATGTATTTAGAAAAATACCGATTCCACCTGTACACAATAATCATGTTTGTGAACCTATTAATTTTTATCAAAGCTGGTTAATATATGATCTAAACCGGTTTATTTTTAATAACCCCCTGCCATCCTATATAGGTTATCTATAACGTGCCTTGAAAAAGTATTCATACCATTTGAAATTCTCCACATTTTCTCATGTTACAGCCAAAAAACGCAAATGGATTTTATGTGATAGACCAACACAAAGTGGCACATAATTGTAAAGTGGAAGGAAAATGATAAAATGTTTAACATTTTTTTTACAAATAAATATCTGAAAAGTGTGGCACGCATTTGTATTCAGTCCCCTTTACTCTGATGCCCCTAACTAAAATCTAGTGGAACCAATTACCTTCAGAAGTCACCTAATTGGTAAATAGAGTCTACCTGTGTGTAATTTAATTTCATTATAAATACAGCTATTGTATGAAGCCCTCAGAGGTTTGTTAGAGAACCTTAGTGAACAAACAGCATCATGAAGAAGGCCAAGGAACACCTATTAAACATGTAAAAAGGTCGATCTCAGACTACTGGGTAATCAACCAATACTTACAACTGATTCGTCCACAGGACAGGGTACCTCAACAATATCAAAAAAATTAGGAAATGGGGAACAGAGGGAAAGAGAAGGGGGGACCAATCTGGTCATCCCACCCCCATGAGTTGTAAAGGAGGACCAACCACAAAATATAGTCGGTGATGGAAACTTTATTGATACAAAAATATGAAATACAAATAGGCTCAATGGCCCAACCCTTCAAATACCATTTAAATTGGTTAAAAAGGGACAACATTGTCACTACAAAACAACAAGCAGGACGTCGCTCACATGTGCAAACATTCCGCAATCAACCCATATAGAGTTCTTCCATATATCTTAGCCTAGGGGTCTAGGTAAAGGATAGTTTGGCACCAGGCATTACTTGTCCCAGTCAGGGCTAAATTGTATAGGGTACTATTCATCCCTGAAATACTTTAGACACTGCCATCAATACGGTTCACAGGCGTATGATATATTATGGAAAGAAAACACAATTAGTTGTTAACTGATAAAGAATAGCAGCTGAATAGATGGCTAAATGGGCAGTACAGTCAGTTTTTGAATATATCCTCTCAAATGGAACCGAGGTTGAAGTCTGAAAGTGGGGTGCAAGTCTGTGTCAGGGCTGGAGTGGAACTATTGATGATTCTCCCTCCCCCTAATAATATGCAGATAGCACCCAGACGCTGATCAAAGTCCAATCACAGGTAACCCAGTTGCTGGTACAGACTGGTGTAATGGACTATTGAGTACTGGATGTTGGGGGTACAGTAAACAGCGGTATACACACTCCAAAACCGCATTGGCAGCCACAGTCACAAGGATTAGCAATGACACTACATACCGCTCCAGTGGGGGACGGAAGGGGGAGGTATGGAGACAGGTTCCTGGAGGCTCTCACCACTCCTCAGTAATGGTAGCCCAGGCTCAGCCTTCCTCCTATCATTTCTGTCTTCCTACAGCTCGCAGTAGGTCAAGTGCCTCTTGATTGACAATGAAGTGCAGACTGACTGTACAGACTATCCTGTCTAGCAAGTGCTATCTATTAGCAGCAATGGCGGAATGTTGGAACCGTGTATGGAATAACACCGGTCCAGCAGAGCACAGCGTGCAGCTCGGCATCCTTTGGTAAAATTACGTCAAAGGCCAAGGAACACACCAGACAGGATAAATGGAATGGATTGCTGCACACCGAAGTAGTGATGAATCTCTTTATTGTAAAATTCGTAACATGAATAACACCACGGGCCAGGCAAACAGGTACAGATAGATGCATTTCACACAGCGACGCTGCGCTTATTCATAAAACTCCAGACAGGTCACTGATAAAGTTGTGGAGAAGTTTTAAGCTGGTTAGGTTATAAAAAAATATCCCAAGCTTTGAATATCTCACGGAGCACTGTTCAATCCATCATCCGAAAATGGAAAAAGAGTATGGCACAACTGCAAACCTACCAAGACATGGCCGTCCACCTAAACTGACAGGCCAGACAAGGAGAGCATTAATAAGAGCAGCCGCCAAGAGGCCCATGGTAACTCTGGAGGAGCTGCGGAGATCCACAGCTCAGGTGGGAGAATCTGTCCACAGGTCAACTACTAGTTGTGCACTCCACAAATCTGGCCTTTATGGAAGAGTGGCAAGACGAAAGCCATTGTTGAAAGAAAGCCATAAGAAGTCCCGTTTGCAGTTTGCGAGAAGCCATACGGGGGACACAGCTAACATGTGGAAGAAGGTGCTCTGGTCAGATGAGGCCAAAATGTAACTTTTTGGCCTAAAAATAGGATTTTTATAACAGCTTACCTGTAAAATCCTTTTCTTGGAGTACATCACGGGACACAGAGCGACATAGTCATTACTATGTGGGTTATATAGATACCTTCAGGTGCTGGCACTGGCAACTTCCAAAACCGGAAGTACCCTCCCCTATATAAGCCCCTCCCATCTGGGAGTACCTCAGTTTTGTAGCAAAGCAATAAGTGTCCCCAAAAGAGGGGTGGGAGCTCTGTGTCCCGTGATGTACTCCAAGAAAAGGATTTTACAGGTAAGCTGTTATAAAAATCCTATTTTCTTTCTCGTACATCACGGGACACAGAGCGACATAGTCATTACTATGTGGGACGTCCCAAAACAATGCCCAATGAGGGGGGGGGGATACACCATACATAAGGTGAGCGCTATCAGACATGAGGATCTTTTGCGGCCTGCAACACACTGCGCCCAAAGGCGACATCCTCCTGACTTCTAACGTCCACCTGGTAGAACCTAGTAAACGTGTGTACTGAAGACCATGTTGCGGCCTTACAGATCTGAGCCAGGGAGACCTGGTGATGCACTGCCCATGAAGTTCCAACTGCTCTCGTGGAGTGCGCCCTAACTTTGAACGGAGGCGGTCTCCTTCTCAAGCCATAGACTTGCATTATGACCTGTCGAATCCACTTGGCTAAAGTAGATTTTGACGCTGCCTGACCCCTTCTGGGGCCTTCCGGCAGAATAAACAAAGTATCCGTTCTACGAATCTGAGCAGTGGCTTTTAGATAAGCTTTAACTGCTCTTACTACATCCAAAGAATGCAAGAACTTTTCCTCTACCGAACTAGGTTTGGGGAAAAAGGAAGGAAGAACCACATCTTGGTTCAAATGAAACCTCGATACCACCTTAGGAAGAAAGGCTGGATGAGGACGTAACACTACTCTGTCCTTATGGATAACCAGATATGGCTCTTTACAGGACATAGCGGCTAATTCCGACACTCTTTTAGCCGAACAAATGGCTACTAGAAAAATCAATTTCCTGGTGAGAAGAACCAAGGAAATGTGCTGTAATGGTTCGAATGGTTGCTTCTGTAGAACCGACAGAACCAGGTTTAAGTCCCATGGACATATGGGAATATTAACCGGAGGGCTAATACGCATCACTCCTTGTATAAAAGCTTTGACTAGTGAATGCAAAGCCAAGAGCCTTTGAAAAAATATTGACAAGGTCGAAATCTGATCCTTGATAGTACTCAAGGCAAGCTTCCTATCTACAGCCCACTGTAGGAAGTCCAGAATCCTACCTATTACGTACTTACGTGGATGCCATTTCTTGGCCTCACACCAGGCGATGTACGCCTTCCAGATTCTATAGTAGATCTGCCTGGATACCGGTTTCCTGGCATTGATCATGGTAGCTACCACAGGATTAGAGAGACCTCTCTTTTTTAGAATGTGGGCTTCAATAGCCAGGCCGTCAAACCTAGGGCTGGTAAGGAAGGGTGGTATATCGGTCCTTGCGAAAGCAGGTCCGGACGATGTGGGAGAGTCCAAGGACTCCCCACTGACATATTTACAATCTCCGCGTACCATGCTCTTCGGGGCCACGCTGGAGCCACCAGAATCACTGGTTTCTTTTCCACCCTGATTCTGTGGAGTAATCGAGGTAACAATTGTGGCGGTGGAAATGCATATATCAGCTTGAACTGATCCCAAGGGAACACTAGGGCATCCGAGCCGCAAGCTAGGGGATCCCTTGTCCGAGAGACAAACCTGTCCACCTTTGCGTTGAATCTGGATGCTAGAAGATCTACATCCGGTGTTCCCCACCGCTGACATATTGTCCGGAAAACCTCGGGGTGAAAGGACCATTCCCCTGGGCATAATTGCTGGCGACTTAGAAAGTCCGCCTTCCAATTCTCCACTCCTGGAATGAATACCGCGGATATGGCTGGGACATATCTTTCTGCCCATTTCAGGATGTAATTTACTTCCCTCTGGGCTGCACGACTCCTGGTGCCACCCTGATGATTGATATATGCCACTGCTGTGGCATTGTCTGATTGAATTCTGACAGGGGACCCTTGGAGTTTGGATGTCCATGCTACTAGGGCATACCGGGCTGCTCGTATCTCTAAGAGATTGATGGGCAGGGCCTTTTCTGCATCCGACCATCTGCCCTGGAGAGACCATTGCTCCAGTACTGCTCCCCAGCCTATAAGGCTGGCATCTGTAGTGACCACCTTCCAAGAAATCGGACTGAAGGATTTCCCTTTTTCCAGATTCTGGAGAACCAACCACCAACGGAGGCTCTTGCGAACGGAAGGGGACAAGGACATTGGTAAGTCTAGGGCCTGGACTTTTGTTCCAGGCTGACAGTATGGCCCTTTGCAAATTCCTTGAATGGAATTGACCGTAGGGTACTGCTTCAAATGATGCCACCATTTTTCCCAGCAGCCTCATGCACAGGCGTATGGACGGCTGTCTTTTTGTACCCACTAGGTGGATCAAATCTCTCAAAGACAACACCTTTTCTCGAGGCAAGAATATTTTTCTCTGGCCTGAATCCAGCCTTAGCCCCAAGTATTCCAGACTTTTGACTGGTTTTAGGGCTGACTTGTCTCGGTTGATAATCCAACCGTGAGATTCCAGATACTTGATTGTCTTGTGAACGACCACTTCTAGTTTTTTCACTGAGTGGTCTATCAGCAACAAGTCGTCTAGATATGCCATTATCGTTACACCTTGTGTTCTTTGATTGGCCAATAATGGGGCCAGAATTTTTGTAAACACTCGTGGTGCTGTGGCCAGACAGAAGGGTAAGGCTCTGAACTGAAAATGGCGCCCTTCTACTGCAAAGCGTAGAAATTTTTGGTGGACTGGAACGATGGGAATGTGCAAATAAGCATCTTTGATGTCGATCGAGGCTAACCATTCCTCCCCTTGTAGGGCAGTGGCCACCGATCGGATCGACTCCATCCGGAAAGCCCTGATATGTAGGAATTTGTTTAGCCCTTTTAGATTTAATATGGGCCTCACGTCTCTGCGAACAACTGGAGTCTTCCCCCCACCCGATTGAGTGGGGGCAACCCTTCATGAATTTGACTTTGGGGGAGGTTTTGTACCTCTCCTGACCCAGGGTTTCTTATTACCCTGCGATTGTCCCTGATTTTTACCCCCGGGATTTGACCGAGGAGGCCGTCGGAACTGTTTCACAGCCGATGCCCCAGGGACTGGAGAAGCAGGCCTCTTAAAAGAGGGACCTCTAACTCTGTTTTTAACCGGCAAGAGTGTACTTTTACCGCTGGAAATTTTCTGGATATATTTGTCCAGGTCTTCCCCGAATAAGCGTTCACCATGAAATGGGAAGCTAACCAGCAATTTTTTACAGGGAGCTTCAGCAGACCAGTTTTTGAGCCATAGAAGCCTGCGCATATGTACTACAGACAGCGTAAGGCGGGAGGCCTGATGGATTGAATCCTTTATGGCGTCAACCGCAAAGCATAAGGCTCTAGGTAGATCAGCTAGGGCAAGGGCCTGCTGATCTGGCAAGTCCCTTAAGACCTGTTTCAACTGATCCTTCACTGCTTGGCAGACCCCAATAGCTGCCACTGCTGGTTGTGTCACCAAGCTTGCTGTAGAAAAAGCAGATTTTAATAAGGACTCTAATTTTTTATCTATTGGGTCCTTGAACATTTGGACATTATCCACTGGACATGTCAGTGATTTATTCACACAAGAGATGGCTGCGTCCACTGTAGGGACCCTCCATTTTTTGATGAACTTATCCTCCATGGGATAGACCACCGGAAATCTCTTGGGGGGAGTAAATATTTTATCAGGATGTTCCCAATCCTGGTAAATGAGCCCTTCCAGTAAAGGGTGAAGTGGAAAGGAACAGACAGTCTGGGGAGCTTTTAGCGACCCCAGCGAGGAGACAGTAGTAGTTGATGGTTCCGCAAGGTGCATTTTAAATGCTGATCGGACCATGTTAGTCAGAGACTGAACCCATAATCTTTCAGCTTGAGATGCTGAGAAAGGTTCCTCCACTGTTGATTCCTCTATAACAGAATCAACCTCATCCTGATCCCCTTCAGGCAGGTCGATCCCTGTATGGGACTGTTGCTCCGCTAACAGGTACTCTGAAGGAGGAGACGGAGATCGGGCGTGCTTTCCCTGTGACAGGGAGGCAGCGATCAATGTTGACAATCTCTCTTCTAATCCTCCCAGAGCTGAGGAAAAAACCTCCTCTGTTACATACACAGGAGCAGGTGAACTGAGGACAGCCACAGTACCAGGTACTCCTGCGGGGTCTCTACGGTCACTAACCTCTGAATTTTCAGGGGAGACTGGTGCAGCAGAAGCATGCCCAAGATCCTCAGAGCCCGATGGAGACCCCCTTCGCTTCCTGGAAGATTTAGTTCCGGAGCTTCTGGACGGCATATTCCTAAGCCCAAAGCTGAGGTATTCCAGCCGTAATACACCACTTTTACTGATAATAGTCTAGCACAATTGCTGCTATATAACAGTTGGTGTCTACTAAAGTGCCTTTCTAGGGGATGCCTGCATCAACCGCCTCTGTGTGCCTTATTTACTGTTGCTAGCTCTGTCTGTGCACTTCAATAGCCAGCTGTAATTGTGCCTTTAAACACGCTGGACGCCCGCACATGCGCAGTAGCGCCGCGGCGCACACCGAGCGTCATCCACCAGCTCCGCCCCTTTTTCCAGATCGCCTCTATATATAGAGGCACGCGCACGTGCGCCTTCGGCGCTCTTTTAAAAAAAAATAAGGAGCTAGATGGGAGCCAGGGTCCCTGCCGCAGGGCCCGGGGATGGATGAGCGCAGCAACAGGGCAGAGGAGACAGCTTCCCAGCAGAGAACTTACCAACTGCCTGGATTTGACTTTGGAAGAAAAAAATCCACATTACAAGAAAAAAAACCATAGCGGCCTCTAGTGTTTAACACAGGTACCGCGGTCTTACCATTTTTTTTTTTTTTTTTTCTTGCCTACTAATAAATTTTTTTACATTTTCTTAGTAGTAACAGGCATGCACAGAATATTAGCGGGAATACCTTAGGTAACAGGCAGAAAGACAAATTAGGCTTGGGGGTCCCCCAATAGAACCAAGTTCCTGAGGGCCCCCACTTACCTTTTCCTCGCCGCAGGACTCTGTTTGGTCCACAGAAGCCCAAACTTCACCTATCACGGCAGGCATTGTAATTAAACCTTCAGGGACTGGGTTCCCAAGGATTCCACTCCCCTGGACCTGTATAGCACCCTGCACAGAAAACATCTTGGTCGTGGGTATGACCAGAGCTCTGGATCCCAGGGTCCAGCCCTCCTAAGAGAGGCATTACAGGCAAAACCTTGCTCTTCTCTTGCAAGGCCCGGGTACCGACCGTTTAGCTATGAAGCTTTTTTGGTCGGATCCGGAATAGCTTACTGAGGCCCAAAATAACCTGTACGCAAGCTCAGTGAAAAACACATGTTACTTCTTGGCCAACACCTTAGACACTGGCAAAAAACTGAGGTACTCCTGGATGGGAGGGGCTTATATAGGGGAGGGTACTTTTGGTTTTGGAAGTTGCCAGTGCCAGCACCTGAAGGTATCTATATAACCCACATAGTAATGACTATGTCGCTCTGTGTCCCGTGATGTACGAGAAAGAAAGCAAAACGCTATGTGTGGTGGAAAACTAACACTACACATCACCCTGAACACACCATCCCCACCGTGAAACATGTTGGTGACAGCAGGATGTTGGGTGGATGCTTTTCTTTAGCAGGGACAGGGAAGCTGGTCAGAGTTGATGGGAAGATGGATGGAGCCAAATACAGGGCAATCTTAGAGGAAGACCCGTTGGAGTCTGCAAAAAGACATGAGACAGGGACAGAGGTTTACCTTGAGCAGGACAAACGACCCTAAACATACAGCCATAGCTACAATGGAATGGTTTAGATCAGGGTGTCTCAAACTGGTGGCCTTCCAGCTGTTGTGAAACTACAAGTCCCATGAGGCATTGCAAGGCTGACTGTTACAAGCATGACTCCCACAGGCAGAGACATGATGGGACGTGTAGTTTTGCAACAGCTGGAGGGCCGCCAGTTTGAGACACCTGGTTTAGATCAAAGCATATTCATGTGTTAGAATGGCCCAAAGTCCAGATTTCAATTCAATTGAGAATCTGTGGCAAGACTTGACAATTGCTGATCACAGATGCGCTTCATCTAATCTGACAGAACATGAGCTATTTTGCAAAGAAGAAATCTGCAAAATTTTCACTTTCTGGATGTACAAAGCTGGTAGAGACACCCCCAAAAAGACTTGTAGCTATAATTGCAAAGAAAGGTAGATCTACAAAAGTATTGACTCAGGGAGGTCGAATACAAATGCATGCCACACTTTTCAGATATTTGTTAAAAAAAAAAAAAAAAAATAGAAAACCATTCTTCATCTTCCTTCCACTTCACATTATTGTGCCACTTTGTGTTGGTCTATCACATAAAATCCCAATAAAATAAATTTATGTTTTTGGTTGTAACATGACAAAATGTGGAAAATTTCAAGGGGTATGAATAATTGTTCAAGGCACTGTATACCCAATGAAGTGGCTGGCCCCAATTGATACGTAGAGATTAAACTAATTCTACTACATATGTTGTACCTGTTTATCTGCAGTCTTCTCTTCTCCAGATCCATTTATGTTCAGATGTAGATCAATACCTCCCAACTTTTTGAGATGGGAATGAGGGACACTAATCAGCAAAAGTATGTAGGCATAAGACACACCCCTTGCCACACCCACTTAAAGGCGATTTGTACAATAAAACAAGATTGTGGTTAAACCCACAAGTGCTTTTTTACCACTACTATTCCTTTATATTGGCTTTTTGATAGATAAAAAGTGCATTTTTTTTACATCTATATGGATCAGACCAAAATGAGGGACAAATGAGGAGGAATGAGGAACAGAGGGACATTGCTACAAAATCAGGGACAGTTGGGAGCTATGTAGATAAAAGGTTACTTTTTCAAGGCACTGTATATATTTAATTTTACATTAAAGCAATTGTATAAAACAAAACAGTGTTGCGTTTCCTAAATACAAAATAATTCCCCATAAATCCTTAAATGAGAATAAGTGATTAACTTGCAATATAGCAAGATACTGAGTGCACAAACAAATCTTTGTGTTCCCTGACTGGGAATAGTAAACCAAAAATGAAAAATAGGTGTTCCCTGAATGGGAATAGTGAACAATAAACAAAACAATAAAGTCCACACACTAAAAAGAAATTAGGAGTCCAAATGCACAAGTATAGTCCTCAGAGTCTTCTGCATAAAAAACGCACAACACACCACTAGTGCCTGAATGTTGAAAATGCAAGTGCTCTCCTCCACCTCTATATCCTAGCTGCTCACCTCACGTTCTGACCCCCGTTTCACCAGAAGGTCAGAAAAAGCAGGTTCCCTCTCAGGGATATAAATGGATCAACTGGTCATGGAGCTCCTATTCCTTTCGTCGACGATAGCGAGGCCTGTTTTGAGTGCAACTTATCCTGTTAAACTGCTGTATAGTCTTGTCCACCGTGCTGCAGCTCAGTTTCAGGGTCTTGGCAATCATCTTATAGCCTAGGCCAGGCATGTCCAAAGTCCAGCCCGCGTTCCGGTTTCGGACAGCCCGCCTAGTCATTTTGACATGTATGTCTTTTGTGGCCCCCCCAACGAATCCCCGAGCGCCGGGGGCCACAAAAGAAGAAGTCCCGCCTCCTGTGCTGCCATTGGACGACTGTTCTGTCCATCATAGGAGGCGGGACTTTCGAGAAAACAGGAAATTCTTCTGTATGTCTGTTGGCGCTCGTACCCCCCCCCCCCCATCTCCTCCAATGCTGCAGATGAATGAATCAGGCTGCAATGGTGAGTCTGCATTCATGGCAAGGGGTGTGCTGCATTCAGGGCAAGGGGGGTGCTACATTCAGGGCAAGGGGGGTGCTACATTCAGGGCAAGGGGGGTGCTGCATTCATGACAACCGTGCTGCATTCATGGAACTTGTGAGGCTGTATTGATGGGCAGTGACCCTTATTTTGATTCACAGTTCTTTAAGATTTTTTACGCCAATAAATACGGTATATCCAAATAACACGCCTGAGCTCATCTCTTCACCACACACAGCCACAAAGGCAAGAGAATTCTTGTTGGGCATTGTGTATTAGTGCTTGAACGAACACACTTAGACCGAATTTTAATGGTTCACAGAATGTCAGGCAAAATGGTCGGCCCTCACGCATGTTCACTTCATCAAATCGGGCCCTCTTTGAAAAAAGTTGACACCCCTGGCCTAGGCCATCTTTATGTAGAGCCACAATTCTTTTTTTTCAGATCCTCAGAAAGTTCTTTGCCATGAGGTGCAATGTTAAACTTCCAGTGACCAGTATGAGAGAGTGAGAGCGATAACACCAAATTTAACACACCTGCTCCAGATTCACACCTGAGACCTTGTAACACTAACAGGCCATATGACACCGGGGAGGAAAAGTGGCTAATTGGGCCCAATTTGGACATTTTCACTTAGGGGTGTACTCACTTTCGTTGCCAGCGGTTTAGACATTAATGGCTGCGAGTTGAGTTATTTTGAGGGGACAGCAAATTTACACTAATAAAAACTGTACACTCACTACTTTTCATTGTAGTAAAAGGTGTCATTTGTTCAGTGTTGTCACATGAAAATATATAATAAAATATTTACAGAATTTGAGGGGTGTACTCACTTTTGTGGGCTACTGTATGTATGGAGTGGTACCAACAGCAATGGGAGCCTCCCTACACCAGGTCAGCACTGGTTATCATCACAATAAAGAAAAAACCCTTCAGATATAGGCCCCATATTTGATAGACAGTCACTATTTATCACACACAACAATTGTCTTATAAAATGTATGGAAGCTGAAAGGTCACAACATATACACGGTAAATTATTTTATTAAACCACAATACAAAAGCAGCTAGAAATGTCTCTGAATAAGGCCATTGATTAATTCAGGTATCCATAGTCAATAATAAGATTCCTCAGCCAGTTTTAGTCTACAAACATTTGTCAGTACAACCTACATAGCAGGATTAAAATTACGGTAATCATCTTCAACAATCATGAGTGTTTTTTTTTTTTAGAACAATTAAACATGTACCGTAACTCCTTATGAGTTTCTGGCTTTTTTTTTTTTTACTTAGAACGGTGAAACAAAAGTCGTTTGTGGCTGCCAGTAAGCTTTGTCTACAGGTAGCATGTCAACCTGTTCATGGGTGCTGCTGATCAGAAACCGCATCAGATTGAGGCATCAGTCTTTTGTTGCTGATCAGGATCCTGAACAAACACAAAAACAGCTATTGTGTTCTTGTATGGTGTCGAAGGTAATGCTTTATTTACAGGAACACCATCAAATCTTTAATGCTGTAAAACAACATATGTTTAATCTTGACAGTATGCTGCTTTAAGTAAAGCCTCACCTTTACCTTCTTACAAGGAGGTTCTGTCTATATTCTAGAATGAGCAGGGCAATTTCTCTCACCTGTGCACAGGTAGCAAATGTTATGCCACCTAAATTATACCAAAAGCCGGTTTTATTTTCTAAAATACAAAATTTTCCTAGGTGCTTCAACTCTGTAGCCATGTGAAAAACATTCATATTTTTATCAGAATTTAGGGTTTTCCTATTTTACTCCAATGGGTCTTCATTTAATAGGACAAACAGCAATGTGCACAGAACTGTAAATTGCATTCACCTTTGTTCAATACTATGGCTAACTAGTAAAAGGCATATAAAAGGTGATCATTTTCTTCCTTGAACAGGAAATGACTGTCATTTGGTATCATAGCAAAAAACTGCTGTAAATTGTTTTCATTAGAGAGAATAGAAAGGTATATTTGCAGACCAGTTTGTGTGCTATATGTATGTAATTAACCACCATTGTGAATTAAAACAGCCCTGAAAATTATTATGCAAACTACACAATATAGGGGGCTTTTCAATTCAACAGCTATACACTCAAAGTTAGAAAAAATTTAGTCTGAATATCCATCATTAACAGAAAAAACCCTAAACATTAGTGATTATGGTGTGGAATGTGCGTTCCCTAAAATGACTGTAAATCACAATGTTTAATACAGAAAAGCGTTGGTCCACTGTTGATAGGTATTCTGAATATTTACATTGTCTAACAAGATATAAGGGTTCATAATACATAAAAGGAAGCATCAGAGGTGCAAAAACACAATGTGCAAGTGACCAATGTACATTACTGGCAGAATGTTCCTCCAGAAGAAAAAACTGAGTGCACAGTGACAGGAGTGCCCTCTCCAGTGGCAGCGTATATGGCTGCAGGAATTTTTAACCCAGTGTTGTGTTGTGTTTGCAAAATTAATTTCACTTTCCTATTTTTCCTGTGCGTTACAATATGTAATTTAAGGTCCACTGTGTCTTCTTGTGCAAGTTGATAATCCAAAAAAGGCAAAAAAAAAAAAGAGAAGTATAATTTAGGCAGAATTGTCTGCAACGTCAACCAAATGCCATCTAGTTCTGCTTTTCTGCCAAAGCAGTTTCTCTTTAACTCCATGTGTGTGACAGAGAAAACATCACGTGGATCAGCTGCATAGTATGAAATAACGATCGTATATCAAAAGTGGCACAATTTGAGTAGTTTATAGAACTTAACACTGTCAGCAAGGAAGGAATGAAGGCACACGAAGATGGAAAAAGGAGTGGTTTACATCCCAAAGCCATAGACAAAAAAAAAAAAAAAAAAAGTGTTAAAGCTGGCACTTACTTTTCTTTCAACACAGTATTTGGCAATGGATTTCCCCCACTTTTTTCAGTGCTTTAATTGGCAGTCTCATATAGAGTGAGCACAGGGAAATATGTTGGTCAGGAGTAGATGGGATTATTTAAGGTCATTGAAAAGTGGTGGTAAGACTTCCCAAATCCTTTGAATGTGTTTCAGGGTGGTGTAATTTATAAAGTCTTTGAGCATAAAAAGTTCAGTCATTCTGTAACTAATCCTATTGGTGTGGATGGAAAATTTGTACAGACTGCAGAGCTACCAACAACTGTAGTACATTGACTGGTTAAGTTCCAAGCTGAACCTAAAGACATTTTATTTTCCATGCAATGAATAGTGGAATCTCCCGCTGAATTTATCCGTGTGCTTACATGAGAGCAAGCCTTTACGGATGCTGGGTAGCAGTTATCTGCTGTGTACCCATCATGCTCTTTGGACAGACACTCTGTGGCCGGAGAGAGTTGGTCATCAAATACCAAAGGCTGCTGGTCATCTGCCTCTTCACAGATAACAAAAACTGTGTTTGGAGTCTCAAAATCCAGTGAGAGCTCTTTGGCTCGGAATCCATTGCCTGTTGTTGTTTTGGACAAGCTTGTAAACTCCATGGCAGATGTTTGGCAGGGGGTGTGGTTCTCCTTCACACTTAAAGGCTTTTGGCCTGAACACACACAATCAGAAGATTCATTTAGTAACCCAAAGTATGGGCGTGTCCTTCTGAGATTACATGGTGGGAGTTTTCGCTGAAGTTTTGCTGACTGTGTAAGGGGGTAAGAAGCATTACTGTCAGAAGACTCTGAGAAAAGATGAGTGGAATTTTCCCCTATCTGAGCAGCAGAACCAACTCTCCTAGGATTCTTAGGATTAAGACTCTTGGCAGGTGCTGTACAACACTGTAAAACCAAAAATATTGAAATTATGTAACGTTTTCAAATCTGTTATTCTTAAAGCAGCTAGGAATGCCACATTCAAAGCGATTTTAACTGAAAGTATGTAACATTTCAAATCAGTTTTTTTGCAGCTAGGAATGTCACATTCAAAGCAATTTTATTTGACATCAGAGTAAAAAGGAATGCCTTCACGCTCAATAGAATGACAAACCCCAACTACGTTTACACAGTATACTTTCCAAACCAAAAAAGGACGTTGAAACCTGCAGAGTACAAAAACAATTGAATCTTTCCTTTATATGTGTTTCAAGTACTTGAACATAGCTACAAGTATGCACACAGGGGGTAAAATAGATTCAGAATTCATATACACTGGCAGAATGCTAGACCAGGGTTTCTTAAAGTGGTTGTATGCCCAGAAGAAAACAATCAAAAAAAAAACCTATATGGCAAAGGCATAATGAGCTAGTATGCACCGCATACTAGCTCATTGTGAAATACCTTAGAACAAAGCCCCCGCACCATCTCCCGGAGCCGACATTTTGCCTCTGCGATTCTTCCGGGTTCGTGGCTTCGGCACTGTGAGTGGCCGGAGGCTCACAATGACGTCACTAACGGGAGTCTTCTTTACGGCAAGGAGCTCTGATTTTCTGTCATTATCCGTCGGACCTTCAGAGTGCATGAGCCGCTGACGTCAGCAGTTGCATGCAAGGTGAATATCTGCTTAACCGTACAGGTTTAGCAGATATTCATTTTACCTACAGGTAAGCTTTATTATAGGCTTACCTGTAGGTAAAAATGTGCTAAAGGGATATACAACCGCTTTAACAAGAGTTCCATGGAGCGCTAGGGGTTCCTTTAGCAATTTCTGCCTTTCAGATAAGTTCCCACTGACAAGATTGATCTTTTTAGCTATCTGTCAGGGGGTAATTCTTCCCAATGACCACAAGTGTAAGAAGCATTTTTCCCACTGATCATCACACTATTGCAATCATGATACAGTCATTTTTTTTAGCAGGGGATCTCTGAGACCGGAAAGTTATTTCAAGGATTCCTCTGTGTTGAAAAGGTTGAGAAAGGCTGCTATAGATCATCATATGGCAGCATAAGATATGGAAGATACAAGTATCCCAACTTGCTTCCCAAGAGGCCATGTGCTACTACTGTGCATTGCCAACTTTTCCCCTTTTCTACCAAAAAATATGGATTACACAAGTTGGCTGGTTAAATTGCAGGCAAGACACTGTATGAATCTAATTAACACAGAAACTGAATAACTAAAACCTAGTACACAGGGGCCGAAAGTTGGGCGACATTGGCTGGTTCAATAAAAACTGTCCGACATTCGGCCTGTGTATATGACAGCCATTTGGCCGGGTTCTGTCGGACGAGCATGCTGGAAAACCAGCAGCTGACAGGCTAAGAGCGCTGACCATAGTATTCTGGCGGGGGGGGGGGGGGCATATCTGCGTCCCCCTGTCACAACACAATGGCTCAGCAAGGGAGATTACTGTACTAATGTAGAATCAGTGTGTGTGTGTGTGTACAAGGATTCAGGCCAGCCTTACACAGTTCACCAGCTGAAATTCAAACTGTTTATGGGCACGCTGAATGTACCAAGTTCATCTATCAATCAACTTGGGTTCAATCAGCCTGCCAGATTCTCTCCCGCCGGGAGAAGACCATTGCTAATATCCCTGTCAACACAGGAAAGAAGTTCACACTGTGTATGGCCTGCCTAACATGTGATGGTAATTAAAATGAGTTGACAAACCTGCAAAATGCAAAATAAAAAAAAAAACAACAGAAAAAAAGACAAAAATTAATTTAGCTGTTAAATTCTTAAAATATTCTACAAAAACCATCATCTACTAAGTTCAATGTGTATGCAGACTACTATGGGAGCCAGTGTAAAATACAGACAGGTAACTTGTCACTGTGATCCATATATGGTGCAATCAAAACTATAAATATTTGAAATTGACTTCATAAATCTGATTTAAATTACTTACACTGTCTACCAGTTTGGTGAAGGAACCGCTGGAGGACCGGCTTCGCCATTTCATTTGTAGTTGAGGCAAGAGACTGTTAAAGGCACGGGAACTCCATGTCCTCTGTCTGGCTGCATCCGCTTTTTCTACATCACCGGACTTGTCATCCCCACTCAGATCAACACTAGTGTAATCTGCAGTTAGCCAATCGGACACAGAAGCAGGGCTAGTTACACTTCTCTTCAGGCTTCCTTCCTGCAATGACAGCCATAACATTATACAATCTAGTTGACATAGCTGGTAACAAGTGAAACCTTTATGTACCATTTAATTAATGCTGAAATTCTTATTCCACTGAATTATTAACTAGGTGGAGAGAATAAAAAACATGACATAACATTTCTATGTTCTGTGTAGAAACCTGCTAAACTCTTACTGCTGTTTGTAAACAAATGTGGCAGAGTTTAGAATTATACACTATTTTACAGGACCTGAAGTTGGCTTTCTTGCATTTAGGCCACGAATAGATACCGCGTTGCGGTAACAAACATTCCCGTTGGCGATTTTGAAAGCGCAATTCACACGTGTTTCCACATGTCGCTCATAGGGCAGCCTATTCACTTCAATAGGCTGCCCTATAATTGTTTGTCACCCAAAAGAAGCTCCTGCTTCTTTTTGGGCAACAAGCTTAGTGCAATTTTTAAATGTACATGTAGCGCCCTGCTCCTATTGGGTAGGCGCTAGTGTAAATTTAGTTGTCTGAGCTGTAGTTAAGCTCAGAGTAATTGTACCAAATTTTGGGTCTCTGTTCCAGTTCAGCCGAGTTGCACATTTTCCACCTTCCTCTAGGTGTCGTTGTCACCAGAGGTCAAGGTTGGAATTGCAGCTGGCTGGATGTATTGAGTACCTCTTGCCCAGAAGCAGCTCAGTGGTATTGGTCACCCTGCTGTGCATTCTGGGAGAGGGTACTTAAGGGGCAGACACCATTTTGGCGGGGTCTTCCGATCCTGCCCTGACGGCCCGCCTGGCCTCAGGGATGCGTTTGCAGTTTTTCTGCCTCAGGGCCTGCAGACCCGAGGCTCCGCTACTGAGAGTAGGCCCAGGAGTTTCTGGGGCCTACTAATCCGGGGATGGTCATGTGTCGCCTTGCCTGCGGGAAGGGACCGAGCAATTAAGGACTCAATTGGAGGACGCATCCGGATCAAAAATCTACTTCACAGTGTTGCCGGCTTGGCTGAAAGATCCTGGCACTGTGAGTTCTGAAGAAAACGCAACTTAACTCAGTGTGTGGTTACACAAGTCTATGGCAGAGACTTTTCTTTGAGCGAGCTCGCACCGGCTGCTAGGTCAGCAAAGGAGACCTATCCGGTGGTTGCTGAATCCAGTGTGGAAGCTGTTGTCCTCTGGATTGAAGAAAGTACCCGTGATCCGCAAAAGTAGAGGTACCTGAATTTCCCCCAACCCTCCATCCCTCTGTCTGAAGTTTTCTTTAATAAAACTCCTTGAGAAAAAGAGACTAAGTGTTTGGTGCAGACATTTGTGAACATCTCTTCAAGGGAGGGCCCCTAGGACGGACGTGGTGAACAGTAAGGTAACGGCAGGCCCAAAATCATAACCAGCAGCTCCTACGGGGGTAAAGCTACACACATTTCTGAAATTTTCACTCGATTCCGTCTTGCAACAATCGCAGCAGAATCGCACCCTGCTTGGGGTGCCATTAAGAAATATGGCACCTAAATCGTGCAATTTTGCCCATGATTCCAAATCGCTTAATGTGAACGTGGCCTAAAAGAGAACGCCAAGGACATTTGAATGAGCAGATCAAACAAATTCATTATATTAAACAGCAGTGATATCTAAAAAAAACGTATTCTGCTATGGGCAGCAAGTACACATGTAGGTGACAGTTAAAGAGGGAAGATTTTTCTTCATGGTATGTTTCAAGACAAAAACAGGAAGGGAGATTATATTTCTGCTTGCTTGGGCAGTTCTTATTGCAACAAGTGTTCTCACTAGAATTTTCCCCCTCTATTTCTGACAACGTGAAAACTCATAACTTTGGATTTTCCTTCACGGTCAATCCCAGTGACACTGGTCACCAGGACATATTAGAGAGGGCTTTTAAACCTTCCCTATCCAAAACAGGAAAAAACATTTTGGCTTTAGATACACTTTAGGAAGCAATAAGGCCAGAGACATTTTTGCTCATCTGCAACCGATCTGGGGATCATATAAACAAAAGAACAAAGCAATTATATTTTCTTGCTCTATGGGTATGAGGAAAAAAAAAGTAATCAAACTGAAGACCTTTGTCAACAGATGTCAATCAAGTGTTGGCATCAGATGAGCAAAGGTTATGATGCTGAATTAAAAAGGGACAAGCCATAGCCTTTTGGAAAGGTACAACCCACAAGACAATTGACTGATACCCTACATGCCATTCTTGATTAACAACAGCAAAAATTGAGGCTGAGAGAGACTTGGTGACATACCTCAAAGAGGCAAAAAATAATGCACAATCTGTAAAGAATAGTGGGCAGTGGAGAGGTGTTGGTAATATCTATATGCTCCACAATGGAAACAAGTGCAGTCTAGTTTACTAGACCTCACTGCCTGCCATATTTTCATACACTGTCTACCCTATGGCTTGTTTTGACCAGAAAACTGCACATGATCTCATCATCTGGAAGAGTATATGCTGAACTACACCAGGAGACTGAAGAAAGAATTACTTTCAGGGAAAACAGTGTGCTGTGTAACGATAAAGAGTACCTATACACAAGAAGCTTACTATGAACACTGTTAAGTAGCGTGAGAGCAATTCTGCTTATCTGGGATTTGTGTAATATGAGTGTTCAATCATCTTACCAGTTTAGAACATGTCAGATGTTGTTCTTTCTGAATTGTGTGTGTCATGAGGCCGAGGATACTGGATTAGTCTAGATTTACACGATATGGCTGTGAACATTACATAGATTTTATTTATATATATATATCTCTTCATGATAATTCAAATGGAGAAAGGTGAAAAGAATTTTACTCTGTGCTTGAAAAATTTGATTTCTAGATTGTATAGCTATGTATAGAGTTTAAATGGGTTAAAACCTTTGCCAGCATTTTATTATCATTCTCTATATCCTCATTCTTAGCTACCACACAGGAAATAAGAGGACTCTTCCCAACAAAGACAGCAATACAAATCTTAACACAGGGTTTAATCGCCAGTATTTTAATAAAAATATTAAAAAAAAATGTATTGCTTTCAAGGTCTTTCATTTAGGAGGCTTTTGCGGACCACAAAAGGAAGGGAGGAAAAATCTCCAAGAACACCATCGGCAATAAGAGTCTAACAGGACTCTGATGCATCCCTATGTCATCCAAAAATCAAAAAACTGTTACATTTGCCAGTCTAATGATAAAAAGTCACTGTGGTGGTTTTATAGGCAGGTGTTAGGCTGCATCTTGTTGGATGACCTGAAGGTTGCGGAGCCACTTAAAGCTGGCAGGAAACCATTGGGGACCATTATGGGCTCCAGGTGGCCATCTTGGCTGGCATCTCCTATTGGATACCACAAAATCCACAAGATCTTGACACTGAAATGCTTAAAGTGGTTTTAAAGGTGTATTAAAAAAAAAATACCATGGCCACGCCCCCTGGACTCTCACAGGAAAGGTCATGCACTGTTAGAGCTCCGCTCTGTGTGAGGAGAAAAGCTACAGAATAACTGGTTCCAGTCACACAGAAACACACCGGACACCTCCTGGAATACAGAGGTACAGTTTGGGGAAAAACTATGGTGCTGGGAGGCACCCGCACCAAAAACCCCTCCATTAAGGAACCCAAAGCGCGGGCCACAGCTAAAATGGCGCCAGTGCCTTCCTCCTCAAAAGCCTCAGCGCTCTCACAGAAACACCAACCTATACATACAGACTCCCCTGGCGAGTCGGACTCAGAAACAAATGACATACAGTTTACCTCACAAGATTCCGCAGCCTCTCCAGCCTTAAGGCAGTTTGAAAAAATGCTTAACAAAGCTCTGAGGCAAACCTCAGAACATATCACAAAGAGCCTCACAAAAGAGATAAGGGAGCTGGGTAGCCGCACAGAAGCGCAGGAAACATGAGTGGAAGAGATTGAAAACTCAGCACAGGACTACATGGCTGAACTGGAAAATCTTAAGGCGAAAAATTTAACTTTACAATCTAAACTGGAAGATTTTGAGAATAGGGCCAGACGTTCCAACATTCGCATCAGAGGTATACCAGAGTCAGTGATAGACCTACAAGGTACCATTACTGCCTTATTTCAGAAACTTCTGCCTACACTGCCAGCAGAATGTTTAGAAATGGATAGAATTCATCGCACTCTTTCACCCAAAAAAGCAGAGGGTCCACCACGCATCATAATTGCGAAATTTTATTTTTACTGCACAAAGAAGAACCTGCTAGCAGCAGCAAGAGAAAGAAATTACTTATCATTCCAGGGTCATAAATACCAACTTTTTGCTGACCTTTCTCAACTGACCATTACCAAACGCTGAGCAATGAAACCCCAACATCAGATACTACAAAATCACCACATAAAATTACCAATGGGGTTTCCCTTTTTCTATCCGTTTTGCACACCAAGGCTCTAAATTCATCTGAAGATCAGAGGAAGAATTACAGCATACCCTACAAAATCTACATTTGGTGGAACCTGGACCTGGTCCCAAATCGCCACGCAGAAGATCTGCGTCATCTTCGTCACAAAAATCCTCAAAACTTTCTGGAAACAATGGAAATCATCCCCAATCTCACAAAAGAAGTTGCCTGGATTCCCCTCCAAAATACAGAGAAGACGCCATGGACTAAATAGTATATGAAGACACTTTGAAACGTTACGATATTGAACCAAGTACCGCCCCATCTACTTTCCACCTTTTCACCTAACCCTTAATTATTTATTTTTTTCACAAGAAAATCTAACCCTTACTTTGAAACCCAGATGATGTCCGATTTGACTCTCTAAACTTATAGCACAATATTGAAACACCTAATCCAAATTCCAATATGATAGAGAGCATACTTGTATATTTAGGTGTACATATACAATTATACGTTGTGGTATGATTGGGAATATATACAGTATGTAAGCATACATATGAACGTGAATGTTTTGTATATATGTTTGTATGTTTAAATTTATGTTTTTATATACTTAGCTCCCCTTTCCCCCCACCTTTCCCCCCTTTTTTTGACCAAAATGACCAAGACAAAGTGAAAGATGTTATTTGATGTAATTCTAGTTTTATTTTATTTTTTATCACCCAAGGTTGGTAGCCTGTCTTCTAATAATACAAAGTTATTAATGAGATTCAATAACAAATTTACGTTCTGTTCTGGTCTAATTTAACCTAATTTCTATCTGATGGTTACCAGAACTGATTTTTTTTATATTCTTTCATGTACCCCAGGATAATTAATCTAATACCAAGCAGGTTTTACTTCTAATTACTCTGCATTTTTTCTCTTCAATAATATCATTAGGGCTTTTTCTTCCTCACACAGATGTTCAGTGTGTCCCAAATTGGCCCTCCTCATTTGCCCATATATTATGGATGGGCTTACGACACAAGCTGCACTCCAACTCCCCCTGTTGGTGGTCCATTCCCCCCCCCCTCCATCACGGGAAAACTTTACTCTTCAATATATGATATTTTGCATTTCATCTAACTTTATCCTTTTTATTTTCAGTTCTCTCCGCTTCTCTATACTTCTGACAGTACCGGTCCCTCCTCTTTCTTTTTCCTCTTACGGGTCATCCAGTCGGACATTACCAGACACTGGTGAGTGCTACCTTTTAGATCATATATCATGGCACCCTTAAACATTCTTTCCCTGAATGTTCAGGGATTCAACATACCACAGAAAAGAACCAAAGCATTTCGTTCCTTTCAAGCTAAGAAGGCCCACATAATATGCCTACAGGAAGCTCACTTTGCAGTGAATTCTTCTCCAAAGTATATGAGCCCTTTCTATCCACAAGTCTTTACAGCCTCGGCCAGCGCCAAAAGGAGAGGAACCCTTATAGTCTTTCACAGATCTACCCCATTCCTAATCCAGTCAGAAATTAACGACCCTGAGGGGCGATATCTAATACTCACTGGTCATATCATGGATAATGCGGTAACGATAGTATCATACTACGCCCCTAACAAACAACCTCATTTCTATCACACTTATTACAAGGGGTAAATGCCCATAAAATGGGCACAGTCATCATATGTGGTGACTCCAACCAAGTCCTCCTCCCATTTCTCGACAAGTCGCCCTATATTTCTTCTCGTAACTCAAGCAACCAATCATTTTCTAAACTACTCTCTAGATATAATTTAGTAGACTCTTGGAGAGAATGTAAGTCATCCAAAAGACGCTTTACCTACTATTCACACCCACATAAGATATCCACCCGTATAGACCACATTTTTCTAACTACAGCTATGATACCTGAAGTACTTGCATCTAGCATAATCCTCATCCCCTGGTCGGACCACAACACAGTTTTCACCACTTTATCCTCTACCATCCCTAAAGCTCACGACTCAACGTGGTATCTCCCTGACATCATACTCAAGAACCCCTCCTATAGCCAAATAATTGAACAAGGTATAAAAAGGACTATCTAGAATATAACACTATTCCTGACATATCTCCGCTTACCTTATGGGAAGCGCACAAGCCTGTTATGCGTGGAATGATCCAAAGACAAATGGCACTGATCAAAAGAGAACGTAATATTCTAGCACGTAAATTAGAAACCAATTTTAATAATGCCTTTACCTCTTTCCAAAACAATCCTACCCCTACATCAAAAGCACAATTGGAAAAAAACAGATTGGAATATGATTTATTCCTAACAGAATCAGCAGATAAGACACTACGCAGATCAAAACACACGTTTTACATGAAATCAAATAAACCTAATACCCTCCTGGCACGAGCACTGAAATCTATTGACAGACAATCCAACCCAATATGACTTAAACTATCAAAACTACATTTACACGAGTAACCCTCTTAAAATCATTCAAAAATTCCGTAAATATTTAACATCATTGTATTCAGAATCAAAAGAATTTAATCAGACTGATGCTGATAACTTCTTCTCTAAAATAAATCTTACTAAACTAACACACACACAAAAAATCTTGCTTGAAGAACACATAACAGCGGAAGTCTTGAAAACCATAAAAGAACTGAAAATAAATAAGAGGCCTGGCCCAGACGGCTTCTCAGCCCTATACTACAGAACATTTTCTGAAACCCTTTCTCCTATTTTAGTGGACGCATTCAATACCCTAATAGATGGCTATTCCTTTAGACGCGAATCATTACTCTCAATTATTTGCATGATCCCCAAAACCCAATCGAATAACACATCCTGCATGAACTTCCGTCCCATCTCCCTCTTAAATTAGGACATTAAAATCCTAGCAAAAATTATAGCTACCCGCCTCAACAAGATAATTGGCAAAATTATACACAACAACCAAGTTGGATTTACGCCAAAGAGGCAAGCAAGCGATAATGTACGTCGAGCTACCCTTTTGGCATATATTGCCAAAAAAAGACGCATTCCTACATGCTTCCTGTCTCTAGACATTAGAAAAGCCTTTGATTCAGTAACCTGGCCATACTTACACTACACTCTCCAGAAATGGGGATTCGGTCCCCACTTCACTAGTTGGAAATCAGCTCTCTATAACAAACCCCAAGCTTATGTAAAATATGCAGGCTATAAATCTGAATATTTTAATATAGAGAGAGGCACACGTCAGGGCTGCCCACTTTCCCCCTTACTATTTGCCCTTTTAATAGAACCCTTAGCCCAATACCTTAGATTAGATCCAACTATCACTGGAATAGAACTAGGTGGAATTCAACATAAAAACGTATTTTATTTGCAGACAATATCTTATTATTCCTATCATCCCCCCAAGTCTCAGGCCCAAATCTAAATACCCATTCTTAACAAATTCGCTACCATATTAGGATTAGAGATAAACCCCAAGAAATGTATTGCATTAAACATATCGCTTTCTACAATAGAATTAACATCAGCTAAAATAGCACTACCCTTCACATGGGCCATAGAGTCAATCCCCTTTTTTGGGATTCCCCTTACAGCCTCTTTATCAGACCTATACTCAGCTAACTACCCTAACATTCTAAAACACATCACGAAGCTAATGGATAACTGGTCCCACCTCCCTATTTCTTGGATGGGGAAAATAAATGTTGTTAAAATGACAATACTACCCAAACTGCTATACCTATTTAGAGTATTACCGATAACAGTCCCCGCCCACTACTTACGTATTATCCAGAAAAGAACATCTCAGTTTATATGGGGATCTTCAAAACTGCGTATACCTCTCAAAACACTATACTTACCTAAAAACTTAGGTCTAGGACGGAGTACCTAATTTTGCCACTTACTATAGAGCAGCTCACATAGCTAGTTTAGCCAAATATCATGCCACTCAGGAAATACCTTTATGGGCATCGATGGAGGCTTGCGAATGTGACCCTTTATTGATTTCCAATTTATTATGGCTTCATTCCAAAAACCGTCTTGGCCTAAGTAATCCTATAACTAAACATTACCTATCCATCTGGGATAGATATAAATTTAAACACAATCTGCAAAGTCCCCACACAACCCTCTCCTCTCCTTCCTCAAAAACCCAACCTTTTACCCGACTTGGATATATCCCTCATCTTTTAAAGCATGGTCTTCCTTGGATTTACTGAAATTCCACAATTTTGTTAACTCATCATCCTTTATCCCCTTCCCGTCTCTCTGCAAAACATTGGGTATCCCACAATCGGAAATGTTCCGATACTTACAAATGAAAAATTTCTTTACACCTAATACCACTTCAGACACGCCCGTGAACCAATTCACTAGTTTTGAATCCGCTTGCAAAAACGACCCGCACACTAGAGAACTAATCTCCTCCCTCTATTCTCAATTACTAATACATGCTGAAACGGATAAACCTACCTACGTGCGGAAATGGGAGGAGGACTTGGAATATGTCCTAAATGAGGAAGAATGGTTAACAATTTGGTCCACAATTAAATCTTCTTCCCCTAATGTAATAGCTTTGGAAACCAACTATAAAGTACTAACTAGATGGTACTTAGTACCAGCCAAAATGCCTAAATTTACCCGACTATCCTGGTCATTGTTTCCGCGGCTGCACAGAAGAAGGTACATACAAACACATTTGGTGGTCATGTCCGACAGTACAAACATTTTGGAAAGAAATATATACATATGCCTCCAAAATGTTTAATGTAACCCTCCAACCCAACTTAATCTCAAACCAGATAGTCTGACTCATGCCCAATTCAAACTTTTTATATTTTTGCTCACAGCAGCAAAACAAACTGTGGCGAGAGATTGGAGAACTCCCTCTTTGGCGTTGGCAGAGACAAAACAAAAGAATGTACGTTATGATACACGCCAAAATGAACAAAATCAAATTCCTAAATTCCGTAAATTATGGCAACTTGGATAGAACATTTCTTAGCGACAACATTTAATGACTCTGTTTTAATGCCATGGTAGATGATTTGAAGTTATACTGATCATACAGGTCTGACTGTGACTTCTGGATCAACCCGGTGGACCCCTTCCCACTACTTCTTCTTTACTCTTCACTTTTCTTTTCTACTCTGTCTCTCCTTATACCTTATGATTTTGAAGTTCCATAGGTTACGAATATAGTACCAGTTTTGAAAGACCATCCATTAACCCAAGTTTGCTCAGGAAATCTTTATTCAGTTACTCATAGCTATTAGAATCATTTACTATTTGGATTTCTACATCTCCTTAAGTTGAACACATAATTGTTAATTAATTGCTTTAACTTTTCTTGTTTAATATTTTTATTAGATTTTACAAGTAAATAGCAAGTATAATGAACATTACATTCTGATCAAGTATAGAATTGTAAATAAATACATCACTAAAAATACATATTGAAAGTAGTAGAGGATAAACCTCATTAACAATTATATCAATACAAATAGAGGTATAAAAGATTAGAGCAATTAAAATAAGCAATATTAAGGATAGAATATCTTGCCTCCAGACCATCCGCTCACCCCAAAAGGGAGCAAGCTGTGAGTAGATGGGGGCACGATTAAGTATGAGAGAGTATGCTGGATTATCCAGAAGGATACACCAGAGGAATGTTGTCACACCTCAATTGTTTAGTTAAAGACCTTTCTAACAAATCTTTAACACACAAAGATATTTAGTGATTGATAAAGTTAAACTTAAAAAGTATATATACAAGTCATGTAATGGACATCGCATGTGTATAAAATCCGTATTACACAAGTAACAAAACTAACCAGAGCAGAAAGACAGAAGAAGTACAGAGAGAAGAAGAAGAAATATGGGAGAAAAGTAAAATATATAGAAAAGAAGGTATGGGTATAGAAAAATAGAGATAAAGGTAAAGGTTGTCTCCCTGGGTGGCGGTCCAGTCAGATCAAGGCCCCATTTAATTGCTTTAACTTTTCACACTTCCTTATACTCTAACCAATACTATATTCGTAACCACATATGAATATTATATAATAATTCTGAATTGTATAATGTACAGCACTTAATTGTATTTAACTTACTGTACTTAATAAAATATTTTTGACAAGGAAAAAAAAATACCATAACATTAAGAGAATGCTTTGAGATAAAAAACACGAAGGCTTTAGAACCATTTTAAAGGAGAAGTAAAGCCAAAGCTTGTTTGGCTGTACTTCTGCGGATCACAGGAGTGCAGTGGGGGGGTGGAGCAGAGAGCCAGTGACTGACAGTCACTAGCTCTCTGCTCACGGAACCGTGATAGTGTTAGAGCCAGCGGGGCACCGATGCTGCATCCACCTAGGTAGGTATGATTCAAGAAAAATCACAAATCCTATACTTCTCTTGTAAGTGTTAAGTATGGAGTTGTTGGGGTCGAGGAAAGCAAAGGCGTGGAGTATTCAAATAGATAAGGGGAATCTAGAGAGTATTCATAGTAGAGAAGTAGAAAGTATGACAGTGTTACGGTGGAGAAAGGGGAAATTAGCAAATTAAGGCAAAAGCAGGGAGTTTTCCCGTGTAAAAAAGTTATAAGAAACGTGTTAAAAATGAGGAGCGGGGGGGGGCTGTGGTCTGGACATGGCGGAGTAGAGACATGTGTCTTGCGAGAAGAAGCAATGCCAGGACAACCCATACATTGAAATCCGAAGGGGAATAGGATTTTTGTACTCACCGTAAAATCCATTTCTCTGACGTCCATGGACTGACACAGCCTCTTACACTTTACACAGGAGAAGACCTAGGCAGAATGTGAAATGTTATACATACATTCTAAAAAGCCAGAGCTGAACAGCCCCGCCCAGGGGGGCGGTCCCTCCGGACATAACCCTCCCACTGCAGTCAGCAGACCTCAGTTCGTAACAAAGCAGTACAAACCTTGAAAAGAAGGGTGGGTGCTGTGTCAGTCCATGGACGTCAGAGAAACGGATTTTACAGTGGGTACAAAAATACTAATTTTCTCTTATCGTCCATGGACTGACACAGCCTCTCTTACACTTTACACGTGGGATGTCCCAAAGCAGTGTCAAGAGGGATGGGAGCAGTATAAATGGAAAACCAAAAAAACTTCACTCCAAACAAGGCAGAGCTCCAAACAGTGGCCTGCAACACCTTGCGGCCGAAGGAAGCATCCGAAGATGCAGCCACATCAACCTCATAGAACTTAGAAGAGGTATGAACGGACGACCAGGTCGCCGCCTTGCACACTTGTGCAACCGATGCTTGATGCCGGAAAACCCAGGAAGCACCAATTGCCCTGGTGGAATGTGCCGTAACCAGAAGGGGAGGCACCCGCCCCTTGAGGGCATAGGCCTGTATAAACGGTCTGTCTGATCCACCTAGAAATGGTGGCAGACGAAACCGCTTGGCCCTGTTTTGGACCAGAGACAGACACAAACAGTGTGCCATACTTCCGAATAGAAGCAGTAGCAGACAGTTACACCCGCAAGGCACGTACCACATCCAATGTGTGAAGCGCAAACTCTCTGGGATGCAATGGGTGAGGACACAAGGACGGGAGGACAATGTCCTCATTTAGGCGAAAGGCCAAGACCACCTTTGGCAAAAAAGAAGGTCGCGGACGCAACACTGGCTTATCCTTATGGATGACCAAATAGGGCGACTTGCAGGACAAGGCCGCCAACTCAGACACCCGTCTAACAAAAGTAATGGCCACTAAGAAGGCCACCTTCTGAGACAAGGTCAAGAGGGGAATATCTCTGATATTTTCAAAGGGAGGTTCCTGGAGAACCGAGAGCACCAAATTCAGATCACAATGAGGGAGAGAGGAGGTTTAACAGGAGGGAGCACATGGCGAACCCCCTGCACAAAAGGTGCCAACCAAGGAATGACCAGCTAGCGATCGCTCAAAGAAGACGGCCAAAGCCGAAATCTGACCCCTAATGGTACTCAGAGCAAGCTTTTGGGTCACGCCACGCTGCAAGAACTGCAGGATTCTGGGGACGGAATACGTCCGTGGACGCTAGTCCAACTCTTCGCACATAGCGATGTAAGCTTTCCAGGTACGGTAATATATCTTTCTGGCGGAAGACTTCCGTGCCCTTAACATGGTCGAAATGACCGAATCCGAGAGACCTTGGTCTCTCAGCACCTGGCTTTCAATAGCCATGCCGTTAAAGCCAGAGACTGTAAAGCAGGATGAAATATAGGACCTTGAGACAGAAGGTCCTCCCTCATTGGCATGGCAACCGCCAAGGAACGTCCGCGACGAGACGTACCAGATCAGCGTACCAATGATGCCGAGGCCAATCCGGCGCAAAGAGGATCACCGGAATCCCCTCGGCCGCCACCCTGCGCAGCAGGCGAGGAAGCAGCTGCAGCGGAGGATAACATATATCAGGTGATAATGACCCCATGGGGCCACCAACGCATCCGAGGCATCCGCCCAAGGATCCCTGGACCCGGCCACAAACCTCGACACCTTGCGATTTAACCGAGAGGCCATCAGGTCCACATCCAGCATGCCCCACCGCCAACACAGAATTTAAAAAATCTCCGGGTGCAAGGACCACTCTCCCTGGTCCAGCGTCTGGCGACTCAGATAGTCCGCCTGCCAATTGTCTACACCCAGAATGTAGACGGCTGACAGAGCCGGCACGCTTCTTTTGACCCACCTTAGGATGCGGGCGACCTCTGAAGCCACAGTTGAGCTCTGAGTCCCCCCTTGATGGTTGACATACGCCACCGCCGTGGCGTCGTCCGACTGGATCCTGAGGGAGCGATCCTGTAGTCTCTCCGCCCACGAGGAGAGGCACAATCTGATTGCCCGTATTTCCAGAACATCGATCGGTAAACAGGCTTCGTCCGGAGTCCAAAGCCCTTGGGCTGACAGGACTCCCCAGACTCCACCCCAGCCCGTCAGGCTGGCGTCTGTCGTGATCACCGTCCACTGGATGGGGAGAAACGACTTCCCGGACCGAAGAGCCGGGGACCTCAACCACCACGCCAGGGACGCCCTGACTGGGTGACTCAACTGGATCTGAAGATCCAAGGACAACGGGGATTTGTCCCAAGAGGACAGGATCTCTTACTGTAATGCCCGTGTGTGTGATTGGGCATACGGAACAGCCTCGAACTAGGCCACCATGAGTCCCAGGACTCTCATGCAAAAACTGATTGACGACCATTTTTGGTATGTCAGGACCCGCACTGCAGACTGAAATGTCAGTAACTTCTCCAGGGGTAGGGATACCTTCGCCTCCAAGGAGTCCAGGATCAGACCTAGATACTCCGAATGCTGAGTCGGGACCAGGACCGACTTCCAAATGTTCAGGAGCCACCCGAAGTCCCTGAGGGTCTGACTGACGATAGTCACACTTTCTTCTAATTCTGAGCCATTGTCTGCTCTTAGAAGAAGATCGTCCAGATAGCCCATGATAGCAATGCCTCACTGTCTCAGCAAAGCTAGAACCGGAGCAATCACATTGGTAAACACCTTTGCTGCCGAGACTAGGCCGAAGGGAAGAGCCACAAATTGATAGTGGACTTCGCTGAATCGCAAAGCGCAGAAACTTCTGGTGACTTGCTCAGATCGGAACATGCAAGTAGGCGTCCTTGATGTCCAAGGATGCCAGAAAATCCCCTTGATGGAGTGTAGCGATCACCGTGCAAATGGATTCCATGCGGAACTTTTGCACCATCACAAAGGCATTCAGGCCTTGAGGTCCAGGATTGGCTGAACCCTGTCCTTTTTTGGGACTACATACAGATTCGAGTAGAACCCCTGAAACTTCTCCTGTGACGGAACCGGCACAATCACTCCGGACCTGATCAATCCTGTACGGCCCCTAAGAGGGTCGCCCGATGGGCAGGAAGGAGAGGGAGATTTGAGGGAAAGAATCTGTCTGGGGGCCAGGAACGGAACTCTATCCTGTATCCTGAGGTGACCATCTTGCACACCCACCGGTCGGAGATCCGGGAGGTCCACCGAACCGTGAACCTGCAAAGACGTCCCCCCACCCCAGAGTCAGGCAGGGGCAAGACTTCATGCGGCAGTGGGCTTGGGAGCTTGCTTGGTAGGCTTACGCACCCAGGGAGCTTATGTCCCCCAGCCGCACTTTTTTCAGTCTGGGCGGGCCTACCCGTGGATTCTGACTGACGAAAAAACGTCTTCTTCTTCCACAAATTGGCTACAACTTCTTCCGTGGCCGGCGGGCTGCCCCGGGATGTCATCTTCCTGTAGAAACCACCCTCCATGATGACAGAGGTTCCAGAGGCGATCCCAAGCTCCATCTCCAGAGGGGTTACGGGAGCTTTAACTGAAACATACCTGCAATGTTCTCGCGTCTTCAGTGAGCAGCACTCTGGGCTCTGGCAACCTTTTTCTTTGCATTTGTATGATATATGTGGTTGCTTGTCTCAAGAATTCCCTGATGATATGAGACAACTGCCCAGAAGTTTTATCTGTATGCCACCACAAACTACAGGAGTGCACAATTTTGGAGGTACTATAGTTTCTCCCTGATCTTCGTCTGAAAGGGCTTTGTTCCTTAATGTTTGATACTAGGAAGGTGGGCTGACAACCCACCTTTTCCTGACAATGGAGACACATATCATTGCCATTCACCTCTAATATTAACCGTAGACTGTTGGAATGTCCTGCCTCACCTATGACAGTCTTATACCTCCCATTAACTGTTCCTGTGTGTCAAGATCCCCACTTGCAAGGACGAAGTGCCTTAGTGTTTTCCATAGTCTACCTTCACATGAGATGGTAGATAAGCTGCTTGGTGTACTGATCCTCTTCAGTGGAGACCTTTTATGTTTATATTTGCTGTGGTTTTCATATGTAGGCTAGTTGGAGAACTGTAGATATGCCACCTATATAGAACTCTCCCTGGGATCTCCCCAGATGAGCTCAAGACCGTTTCCGCTTCTTCCTCTTCCTGACTGTATGACGGTTGGGGTAGAAGGGTGGCCTTGTGGTTTAAAGGGGACTCCCTCTGAGACCATTTGGTCTGGCGGGCGGACCATCTCCGCTGTTATGAGACTTGTTTCCCCCCGTCTCCTACAAATACCAAGGGCTTTAAGCCCCTGTCTCTACCCATATGGAGCACTGGGGCTATGCTGGCAAGATCCTGGTTGACAGCTCGGCGTATGGCCTAATCCCTGCTGGCTAATCATATTGATGCCGGCATGGATGACCATGTTCCCCAGCATAGGGTGATAAAAGCAAGCAGGCACCCAGCGGTAATGGCTTGAACTTTCCTTTTCTGGAACTCCGCCCCAGGACAGCATGTAACTCATATGCAAGTACTGTTCACCATTGAGTTTAACAGACCTTTATTTAATGGTATATTTGTTACGGTTGAATCACTATTTTTATAATTGTGTTAATAATGCATGCATGTTGTTTATTATCCATATTTGCCCCGTTTGGCCGGGATGAGCCAGAGCCACTCTAGGCTTGCTCTAACAGCTCCCCCACTTAGGCTCGGGCAGTGAGTCGGAGTGCGCTTTTGCAAATTTTTTCTTTTTTGCTAGCATAGCTTGAGAGGCTGTGCCCTTCTAGCACAGCCTTTAAAAACTTTTCGTTCTTCCTTCTTCTGTCTAAGCTTTTCTTACTTCCCCCTCACCGGAGACAGGTAGTTCTACATTATAAAGCTAGAGCCGCTTTACAAACTTGTCGTAAAATAGGTTATGAATCGGGCAATAAGTGTGGCTGGATGCTTGCCAAATCAGTCCGGGACCAAAAATTGGCAACTTACATTTGTCTTTGAGTGGTAAGAAAGTTGTTCTACCCAAACAGATCGCATAAGAGTTTTGAGAACCAATACTGAAATACTGGAGCCTAGGGATACCAGAAACTATTTCAAATATAACCCTTTCCCGCCGAGCGTACGCAGATATACGGCCTCGGCTTTCAGGGGTTATACCAGGATGATGCCTGCAGCTGCAGGCATCATTCCGGTATCATTTTTTAGAGCCGGCGATTGGCTTTCCAGGGATAACAATCGATGCGGCTAAAAGCTGCTCGGTTGTTATCCCAGAGGAGCGGGAGTGGACATTCCCCCCTCCCGCCGCTCTTACCGGGCCTCCTGTCCCACCGGGAGACACGATCCATGATGCGCCACCTCCGGCGCCTAGAGAGAGACTGAAACAAAGCCGCAAATGGCTTTGATTCAGTCTCTTCAATGTAACCACGGAAGCGACATCATGACGTCACGTCTGGGTTACTCGGCTGCCAATGGCGCCGGATTTAAAAAAAAATACACGGTATTCAGAATTGTCATTTTCGGTGATCTGAATACTTTGAAGTGCAAGGGAGGGATTGGGGGTCTTTTAAGACCCCCGATCCCTCCATAAAGGAGTACCTTTCACCACTTATTACTGTCACAAGGGATGTTTACATTCCTTGTGACAGCAATAAAAGTGATCAAAATGTTTATTTATTTTTTAAAACACAATTTTAGATTATAAAAAGAAATAAAATAAATAAGAATTTTTTTTTTTTTTTTAAAGCGCCCCTGTCCCGCGAGCTCGCGCAGCAAAGAAAACGCATACGGAAGTCGCGCCCGCATATGTACACGGTGTTCAAATCAAACATGTGAGGTATCGCCACGATCGTCAGAGCGAGAGCAATAATTCTAGCTATAGACCTTCTCTGTAACTCTAACCTGGTAACCGTAAAAAAAAATTACCTATGAAGATTTTTAGGTACCGTAGTTTGTCGCCATTCCACGACTGCGTGCATTTATAAAGCATGGCATGTTTGGTATCTATTTACTCGGCGTAACATCATCTTTCACATTATACAAAAAAATTGGTTTAACTTTACTTTTAAAAAAAAAATTAATTGATGAAAGTTAATTTTTCCAAAAAAGTTGCATTTAAAACACCGCTGCACAAATACCGTGAGACATAAAATATTGCAACAATCGCCATTTTATTCTCTAGATTCTCTGCTAAAATATATATATATATATATATATATATATATATATAAAGAAAGAAAAGGTGCAAATAAACAGGCCCAAAATTTGCACTTCTCGGCGCCTATGTATTGGTATGCAATTCCTGTGGCTCAATAATTTGCCCATTTAGATGGGTAAATAATGGGAAAATAGACGATATACTCAGCTCGGAAATAAATATATCAGAGTAATTAAACTATGGTATAAATTATATAAAAGGAGCAGCTGTTTAAATTTATATAAAATGAGAACCTCATAAATATAAAACAGAATAAATAAAATAAATATCATATATAAAAACTTAAATTCGTAAAGTCCATATGATAAAACAGCGCTAAATAAGGATAAATGTCCAAAAACATGTAAAAAGCACTTGAGTGATGACTTTGCAACAGTCAAACTAGTAGTGGTATATCTTCTCTGGATACGATATGTAGTGCACCCTACACCAATCCCAAATCTTCACCACAAGTGAGGCACGCTCCCCCTCTGGGGTACAAACTCACCACAAAGATGAAAAAGATAGGCCTTTTTTTAGTCTGTAGGTAGTCTCACTCCAACATCCGTCATCACCACCAGGGTAGTATGGGTTAAAATCCTCAAGCAAACATATAAGGACATAAAGGCACTAATAGTGTAATATTGCTTTAATTAAGAAATTCCCAATACTAAAACCCTGTTTCAAATGCACGTACAATTCAATCACTTGTAAAACAGCACATAAAGTATAGAGTGTAATCACCGCTATCCTGTCCCAAGAGGGCGCCCGTGTTGCATTCGTAACGCGGCAGTCTTTTGTTCCTGTTTTGTCCCTCAGTTGAAGTCAATCTGTGACGAAACCGGTCAGGGCCCAGATACCGCAGCGTCTCTGTAACTAGGAAGTACAGAGTGAACATCACGGCAGCTGTCGCAAATCCGGAACAAAAGACTGCCGCGTTACGAATGCAACACGGGCGCCCTCTTGGGACAGGATAGCGGTGATTACACTCTATACTTTATGTGCTGTTTTACAAGTGATTGAATTGTACGTGCATTTGAAACAGGGTTTTAGTATTGGGGATTTCTTAATTAAAGCAATATTACACTATTAGTGCCTTTATGTCCTTATATGTTTGCTTGAGGATTTTAACCCATACTACCCTGGTGGTGATGACGGATGTTGGAGTGAGACTACCTACAGACTAAAAAAAGGCCTATCTTTTTCATCTTTGTGGTGAGTTTGTACCCCAGAGGGGGAGCGTGCCTCACTTGTGGTGAAGATTTGGGATTGGTGTAGGGTGCACTACATATCGTATCCAGAGAAGATATACCACTACTAGTTTGACTGTTGCAAAGTCATCACTCAAGTGCTTTTTACATGTTTTTGGACATTTATCCTTATTTAGCGCTGTTTTATCATATGGACTTTACGAATTTAAGTTTTTATATATGATATTTATTTTATATATATATATATATATATATATATATATATATATATATATAATGTTGGGGGGTTTTAAGTAATTTTCTAGCAAAAAATACAGATTTTAACTTGTAAACACCAAATGTCAGAAATAGGCTTAGTCATGAAAGGGATAACTTAGAAGACTAAAATGAAGAATAGAATACATATAAAACGAAATAATATGAATCTAAAAGATGCTAGTGTATAAGTAGGAAGGGGAAACAGGGATGGGAAATACACCAATAATTACAACCTGCTAAAAGGGGAGGGTAGGGAAATATGATGCGTAAGAATAAAATCAAAACTCAATGTTAAGTCCATTAGGTGCAAAAGCATCCATCTGAAAGATCCATTTAGACTAAAGTTGGCTGAGGGTTTTCACCTTGTCACCCCCTCGCCAAGGTCTAGTACAAGGTACAATCCCCCAAAATTTTAAATGGATGGGATTTTTCTTGTGGCATTTGGCAAAGTGTCTTGACACACTGTGTTTGCCATAACCGTTTAAAAATATTTTGTACGTGTTCTTTTAAGCGTATTCGCAGCAATCTTTGTGCGGCCAATGTACTGAAGGCTGCAATTGCACTCCAGGGCATACACGGCTCCTTCAGTATTACACCCTATAAACGCTTTTATATCATAGGTGGTGCCATTGCTGGTGGATTGAAATTGTAACTTTTTTTCCCATTAGGATGTTTCGTTCGAGTGCATGCATAACACCTTTTACAAGGATAGAATGTAAAACTATTCTTTGGGGGATCGATCACACTTTTGATGTAAACATCCCTTGTAATAGGAATATGACATGACATGACAGGTCCTCTCAATAAGACCCCACATCTCCCCTCTAGACTGGAAAGCTTGAAATAAAAAAAATAAAAAAAAAACACGATCTCAGCTTCCCAGCCGAGGAGGCGCCGTTTTTTTTTTAATGCAGAGGCCGGGAGTGACGTTAAAACATTGCGACCAGCATCCGACGATCAAAGAGACTCCAGCGACCATCTGGTTCGCCAGAAATCTCTATGGTCAACATCTGGGGCCGGCGGATCCTTTCTCTGACTCACCGATCGCAGCGGTGAGTCGGTAGAAGCACCGAAGGGCGGCGGGAGGGGGGATATCCCCTCTCGTCTCCTGTAAGAATGATTAAGCGATGGAACAGCCGCTATGATCATTCTTATGGTGTAGGGAATCGTCGGCTGAAAAAGATGATATCTGAACGATGCCTGTAGCTGCAGGCATCATTCAGATATCCCAGCTCAAAGTCAAGGACATCATATGACGGCCGGCGGGCGGGAAGTGGCTAATTGATGTAACGGGCCCGTTCTGTCTAACCTACTGGAGAGCTCTCCAGCTGCCCCATTTTTTACATTCCTAACCAAACCCACAAGGCTTTGGCCATCAACTGACCACTTTTGAGGAATACTGCTCCGCTGAAGGTACATTGCTTTAGGTACTTTCTAAAACCTATAGCTTATTGATCACCCCCATCAATGAACAAAGCCTGCCGTGCCTTAGGAAATGGGAAAAGGACTTGAACCGTTCCTTTACAGCGGACCAACATCAAAACATTATCAGGTTTTTCTTTAAATCCTCGATATGTGCAAAGATTCAAGAAACCAACTGCAATATTCTCATGAGGTGGTATTAAACCCCCCACCATCTTCATACGTTGTTGGAGATGCCAAGAGGGAGATGGAACGCCGCATTATATCTTTGGGTCCTGCCCTAAAATTGAACACTTCTGGAAAGAAGTCCGGGGAATTACTCAAAAGAGTATGAGGTTTCTGACGATCCAGCCTTTTCCTTAATACACGTTTCAGGCATTCCGGCAAAAATATATAAAAAAATCTATTATATGTCATCTCCTGAATGTTACCAAATCCTGTGTACCCCTCCATTGGAAGAGTACACAACCACCAACTGTAAAGCCTAGTACACACGACCGAGAATCTCATCGTAAAAAACCCGGCGTTTTTCCTCTACGAGATTCTTGTCAAGCTTTCCTTGCATACACACTGTCAATTCCAAATCTCATCGTTGTAAAGCGCGGTCACGTACAACACGTATGACGGCAGTATAAAGTGGAAGTTCGATTCCAATGGCGCCACCCCTTGGGCTGCTTTTGCTGAACCTGTGTTACCGCAGGTTAGTAAAAGTTTGGGGAGAGACGATTCGCGCTTTTCAGTCTTCGTGCTTTCAGTTTGTTACAGCGTGACGAATGTGCCATCTCTATTACGAACGCTAGTTTTACCAGAAGCAGCGCTCCAGTCTCATACTTGATTCTCAGCATGCGCTTTTTTTTTAAGACTCGGAAAAGCATACACACGACCGGTTTTCTCGTCGGGAAAAAGGCCGACGAGAAAAAACGAGTATCCTGACGAGAAAATAGAGAGCAGGTTCTCTATTTTTCTCGTCGAGATTCCCGGCAGTTTTCGCGACAAGAAACCAAACACACAAACAGTTTTCTCTGCAAGAAAGCTCTCCCAGCAGGTTTCTTGTCGTTTCTTGCCGAGAAAACCGGTCGTGTGTGCGAGGCTTAAGTCTTTGGCTTCACAAAGTGGAAGAAATAACGAAAATGGAAGACCTAATCCTCACAGCACATCACAAAAACAAAAAATATTCTAAAACATGAAGGTTGTGGAATATGTTCATCTGTTCTGAGGAAGAGGCCGCTCCTTTTTGAATATGAACCCATCGGTCAGGTAACCGTCTTTAATCTTATTTGTAGTTTTTTTTTTCATTGAGCCGTTCTGCATTACAGTTGCAAACCTCCCCTCCAATCCCCTTCCGATTCCCCTGCCTCTCTTTTCAACTCTTGTCTTTCTCTTTTTACCTTTTACTTCCTCTTTACCGCTGGTCCTTCTTCTTTATAATATATATAAAAAAAGAAAAATGGAATGGGTAGCCCATGTGATCCCCCAAATGGTCCATACCAAGAGGCTGTTTGGGCTTGATTAATTTGCTAACTTTACAAAATTTCTAAATGCTCATTTTTCATTCACAGTTTGTCTATACCATTTGGATTCATGTACCGTAATTGTTTCTGTACTAATGACTTGTTAAACTGGAGCTGCCTTTTCCAAGTTAAATAAAATATTTGAAAAAAAAAATGCGGAGCAGGAATAGAGCAAAGGAATAGGAAAAGGTCAGCAAGGCATGGAAGCAATAAGCTAAACAGCTCCAAAAGCAAGAATCCAATATTTCCATCATAAAAACAATACATTTTTATATGTATGTCTTGTACATACCATGATAAAACACTATATACTGACCTGTAGTGCATGTGTGTTGAAAGTGAAACAGTCTGTTTTATCTCCAGCTGAGATAACAAAAACGTCATCACTGTGGGAATCGGTCACTGTGATTGTGGACGAGGTGGGATCTTCATGGTGCATCTGCTGAGAAACATCTGCAGCTACATTACAAAAAAAGAGTAAAGAGAGGGATGTTTGCCCTGCAGCCAGACATTATATTTCAGGAAAATACATCAAGCAGGGAGCTTACACAATAGGCTTTCAGAAAGCTTACTAAAAACATCTAAATGCTTCAGATTTCACAGCATAAACGTATAACATTAAAGTTATTTTATCTTCCAAAATCCTGACAATAACGAACATGGAAATAGCACTGCTAGATCCTCCATGTTTTGGACATAACCTGGACATATTAAACATAGTAGTAGTTCTGCTCTTCCAGTACTTTTAAAATTACTTTGTCCCAATTAAATGCATGTTAGGATGATCATTGGATGATTTGAAAAGCACTGCAGTAATTGTCTGGCTCTGTTGCCTTTCTGTGCTAGAGTACGGTTCTCATCTCACATCTGTAAAAGGCTTTGTATGTTCTCCGCATGTTTGTGTGGGCCCCAAGCACAATCCAGCAACATGCTGAAAGGTTAACTGACAGCCAAGAAATGTTGTGTGTGTTCTTACCTAGATAAAATAACCGAACAACAAAAATGTGTCCGTTGTGGAATTTAATAAAAGGTATACGGTTCTTGCCCAATCTTCAGTACTACAGGTGTCAGGTTCTTGAGAAAATCAACCGAAAATCTACCCTCATTTAACATAAAATTTTCTCAGTAACTGGTTCCTCGGGCATGAAGTATAAGAGGCAAGGGGTGTGTACTGATGCACCCTGTACTGAAAGCCAGGTCTTTCCATGACGCTTGCAGCAGCAGATCATGATACTGAACAGGAAAACTCAAGGTACTGCCTTCCAACTTACATGCCTTTGCTTTTTGTTAGCCCAGCAGCTGGTTTGATGACATAGTACTGTACAAAAGTTACCAGAGCACTAATCTCTCCTCACCTTGACTGGTCGACTCCAGAGCCCTGTTATGAAGATCTTCTGCCACCACCAGCTGTAGTTCATTAACATCCAAGCCTGTATTTTGAATTCCATTCTGCAAAGACAACATATTGGCATCACAAACACATGTAGAAAGGAAAAGGGGAGTCAGTATAAAGTTATTGCTTGTTACATGCTTTTAGTGCTGTGCATTTTATTGTCAAGTAGCCCACTTTCAAACATTCTATGCATCAAGATAAAAAAAACTTGTGGGCAGCAGCCCCCTCAGTCCCCCTAATACTTACCTGAGCCTGTCTCGATCAAGCGATGTTGCAGGAGTGTCTCAGCTGCCCGGGACTCTCCCTTCTTATTGGCGGATACGGCAGCGCAGCGCCATTGGCTCCCACTACTGTCAAAGTCAGTGAGCTAATGAGGAGAGAGGGGTGGGGCCAAAATGCAGCTCAGTGTCTGAATGGACACACAGAGCTGCAGCTCGGGTGTCCCCATAGCAAGCTGTTTGTTTTGGGGGTACACGGCACGTGGTAGGGGCCAGGATCGATGAAGAAAGACCCAAGAAGTGGAGGATCGGGGCTGCTCTGTGCAAAACCCTTTACAGAGCAGGCAAGTATAACATGTTTGTTATTAAAAAAAAAAAAAAAAAAAAAAAAAAAGTGAGACTTTAGTATCACTTTAATGGATCAAGTAAGCTGTCCACCCACTTTAAAAAAAAATAAAAAAAAATAAAATAACTGTGGTTGTAGTGTGTCATGCACTCAATTAGATTTGTAACAGTTACAGTAGGTATAGAAAAGAATCACCCCCATTAAAATAATACAATTTTGTTGCTTTGCAGCCTGAAATCAATTATTTTATCCATTGTATTTACTCAGTGCAACTTGTAACATCCAAGTGAAAAATAGAACACCAACAAGTCTGGACAGATTTTTTTTATAAATCGAATCACTGAGTTGGAAAAAGGATCACCCCCTCCTAAAAATGACTTGTACTCTCGATCAGGTGTAGCTAATCATCTTCTCAAGGGCACTTAAAGCCATTTGACTTTCAACTGTGATCAGCTGTGGTCATTTTGATTAGCTCAGCATGAAAAGAGATTCCCTGGAGCATTTCAGTCCCTGGTAGTGCAACTGAAGCAATCAACTATGGGTGGCAAGACACTGTCAAACGATCTCTGGGATAAAGCTGTGGACAGGCACAAGTCAGGAGATGGATACAAAAGAGTGGTGAATGTGACGACAATACCACAATTTCACCAAATGTGGCTTGTATGTGAGGGTTGCAAGAAAAAAAGTCACTCCTCAAGAAAGGCCATGACTGGACTTTACCAAAACACACCTTGGAAATTCTGAGGCCAAATGGAAAAAGGTGCCATGGTCAGATGAGACTAAAATGTTATTATTTGGCCTCAACCAAACAATATGTCTGGCGGAAATCCAATACAGCTCACCATTCAAATAACACCTTTCCTAGAAAGGTGGTAATATCCTGTTATGGGGTGTTGCTCTGCAGCAGAGACTGGAGCACTTGTCAGGATAGAAGGAAAAATGGGATGGGACAAAATACCGTCAAATTCTTGAGGAATATTTGCTGCCCCTGCCAGAAAGTTGTACGGGAAGAAGGTTTACCTTCCAACATGACAATTACCAATTGCACACAGCAAATGACCACTAAGTGGTTTAAGGAGAAAAAGGTAAATGTCCTTGCATGACCTAGTCAGAGCACATGCTTAAACCCCATTGAAAATCTGTGGAATTACTTGAAGACTGCAAGCCACAGTCAGTCACCATCAAATTTAACTGAACTTGAGCAGTTCTGAAAAGAAGATTGGGCAAATATTGCAAAGTCTAGATATGCAAAGTTAGTAGAGACATATCCCAACAGAATTAGGCCTCATGCCCACGGACGTTTTTACAGCCGCGTTTTTGAGCGTTTTTTACAGCTTAAAAACGCCTGTCCATGTTAGTCTATAGCTTCATGCCCACCTAGACGTTTTTGAGCTGCAAATAGCATAGGCGTTTTTAAGCTGTAAAAAAAAACCCAGGACCAGTGCGTTGCTCGGCGTCAGGCATAAAAAAAAACGCGAAGCGTTAAAAAACGCGCGAAAACGCTGCAATTGCGTTTTTGATCTCCGATTATTTTTTTATTTTTTTAAAAGAAGGTCAAAAAATGTATACAATAACATGGACAGGCGTTTTTAAGCTGTAAAAAACGTGGCTGTAAAAACCTCCGTGGGCATGAGGCCTAAAGGTTGTAATTAAAACAAAAGGTGGTTCCACAAAATGTTGGTGTTAGATCTTTCACTTGGATGTTATAAGTTATTACAGCTGGATAAAACAAAAACTGTGTCTGGCTTCATTTCAGGCTGCAAAGCAACAAAATTAGATTTTAAAAATGGAGGCGATTTTTTTATACCCACTGTATACTTCCAGTTCTATCAGAAGCAACTCACCTGTGTCTAATCTTTATCCCTAATGAGTCTGCATAGCAAAACCTGTAGCACCTGCTTGTGAAAAGAACAAATATGTAATCAATAGATTAGATTTGTAACACTTACCACCTGAGTTGTCACTTGTCTGACCTGGCTGTCATTTTGCTCTCTCTTGGGGCATATCTTCTGCCTATAAGGCCAATACATAACAAACAGCACTGTTATTTGTCTAACTTGAATCTCTAGCTGGAAAAAGAATTAAGATGGGTACTTTTTTTTTATCAAACATAATATTCCTGCATCATATTCTTATAAAACTATAAGCAAACCGAAAAGTTTAAGAAAATGTTAAAACACAGCAAAGAGAAATACTGTATATTTAATGGTATTTCCTAATGGTAATTTAACTACTGTATATATTTATTACCAGGAGAGAACTTCAAGTAAAAAAAAAAAAAATACAAAATATTGTTTTTTTTTTTTTAAATAGAACTCTCTGCATTTTCATTAATGCGCTAAGGTGCTGTATTCCAAAATAAATCCCATCCCTTCCTGGGAAGCCACCAAACACTATATATACACCGTATTTATCAGCGTATAACACGCACCCTAACTTTAAGAGGGAAGTTTCAGGAAAAAAACTTTCCACAGCCCCCTGCGTATAACACGCAGGTACAGTTTACCCTCTAATTTCAGGGTAAAAAAAAGTGAGTGTTATACGCCAATAAATACAATACACACACACACACCAGGGGAGGGCTGGCAGCTTTAGGCCAGGGGGGCAAGTCCAGTCAAGTGGCCCATTAACACCTTGGTGATCAGCCATCGTCGTTATACGGCAGCAGGTTGGCTCCCCGGCGCACACGGCGTGCCGCTGGAGCCGATGCGTGTGTGGCCAGCGGCCGCGATATCTGCCGGTGACCCGCGATTGCTCCTGAGAGAGACAGAAGGGGGATCTGTCAATGTAAACAGACATCCCTGTTCTGACAGGGGAGTTAGAGAGAGATCTGCTGTTCCAAGTGATCAGGAACATCGATCTCTCTACTCCCAGTCACTACACCCCCCCAGTTAGAAACACCTCCCTATGGAACACCTAACCGCTTGATCGCCCCCTAGTGTTAAAGTGGTTGTAAACTCACTTACACAACATGCACCTACAGGTAAGCCTAGATTAGAGCTTACCTGTAGGTGCATGAAATATCTCCTTAACCTACACTGTTAAGGAGATATTTGCATTTAAAACCAGTACCGCTGACGTCACGCGCATGCGCACTAGCGGCCGGCTTAGTAGCCGGATTTCTGAATGGAGTTAGCCGGCCCGAGCGCACATGCGTGTGACGTCATCGCCGCTCCTGGGCCAATAATAGCGCCGGAGCGGCGATACACGGAAGGCAGAGGGGAGCAAGATGGCATCGGCGACGGAGGTGTCCGAGCACCGCTGCAGGGGCTTCGATCTCAGGTGAGTGATTCATAATGAGCTAGTATGCTATGCATACTAGCTCATTATGTCTTTGTTTTGCAGGTTGTTTAAAAAAAAAAACGGGGTTTACAACCACTTTAACCTCTTCCCTGCCAGTGACATTTATACAAAAATCAGTGGGTATTTTTAGCTCTGATCGCTGTATAAATGTCAATGGTCCCAAAAAAGTGTCAAGTTTCCAATCTGTCCGCCGCAATCCTGCTAAAAATTGCTGATCACTGCCATTACTAGAAACAAATAAAAATGTCATAAATCTATTCCCTATTTTGTAGACACTAACTTTTGCGCAGACCAATCCATGCACAATTATTGAGATTTTTTTTTTTTTTTACCAAAAATAAGTAAAAAAATACATATTGGTCTAGACTGATGAAGAAATATATTTTTTGGGGGGATATTTATTATAGCAAAAATTTAAAAATATTTTATTTTTTTTTCAAAATTTCACTCTTTTTGGTTATAGCGCAAAAAATAAAAACCGTGACCAAATACCAATAAAAGAGAGCTCCATGTGTGGGAAAAAATGGACGTCAATTATGTTTGGGTACAACATCTCACATCAATTGTCAATTAAAGAAATGCAGTGCAGTATCACAAAAAATGGCCTGGTCAGGAAGTGGGTAAATCCTTACGTGGCTGAAGTGGTTAAACTTACCATCATTGGTGCCCATCAATGTAGCCTCATCAGTGCAGCCTGATCAGTGCAGCCTGATCAGTGCAGCCTGATCAGTGCAGCCTGATCAGTGCAGCCTGATCAGTGCAGCCTGATCAGTGCAGCCTGATCAGTGCAGCCTGATCAGTGCAGCCTGATCAGTGCCGCCTGATCAGTGCCGCCTGATCAGTGCCGCCTGATCAGTGCCGCCTGATCAGTGCCGCCTGATCAGTGCCGCCTGATCAGTGCCGCCTGATCAGTGCCGCCTGATCAGTGCCGCCTGATCAGTGCCGCCTGATCAGTGCCGCCTGATCAGTGCCGCCTGATCAGTGCCGCCTGATCAGTGCCGCCTCACCAGTGCAGATAGTGCCCATCAATGCAGCCTCACCAGTGCAGAGTGCCCATCAGTGCAGCCTCACCAGTGCAGAGAGTGCCCATCAGTGCAGCCTCACCAGTGCAGAGAGTGCCCATAATCTGTGCAGCCTGATCAGTGCCACCTCACCCATGCAGACAGTGCCATCATCAGTACAGCCTGATCAGTGCCCATGGGATGCGAGGGGTCAGCTGGGGGCGTGTCAGGGTCTGGGTATGTGTTACAGCTAGGTACTTTGCTTGCACAGCCTCTTCGGAGGAGGGGGGGGTGATGAATCTCAGTCATGTCTTCTCTGCCTCTCCGGAGAATCTGACGAGTTGGAGAATATGACAGAACACCTGGTCCCAGCCCACAACTGCTCAGGTCATGTGTGACGTGCTGGTTGCCTCTGAGACTCCTGGGAGGTGGGAGTTGTAGTTTGCTCCCACTGCCAGGAACTTCAGTGCGGCAATATTACAACTCCTAGAGTGCAGCGCAGGCCAGCCAGTCAGCGACCGCCTTTTAGTACTGTTTAACCCAGACCTGCTAGGGTTTCCATCTTTTCTTCAAGCAAAACCCGACACTTTAGCAGCGGCATTTGTTTTGGGGGGGGGGGGTATACCCTATAAGATTGTAAAAGACCTGGGACACTTTTGGTGGCCTGAAAGAGAGTAGTAATGTGGCGCATAGCTCGCCGCAGCAAACAGTTCACGTGGCTGAATTGCGAGTGTTCTGCATGGAATGCAGGGGTCAGATATGTCCTGGGGAGAGGGCTAGTGCTAGCAGGGGGGTGGGGAGAGATAGATATGTGCTGGGGGGCAGTGGCGGTCGGTGATCAAATTTGTTTGGGGGGGCGCAAACAAACTGATTCTGAAAAAAAAGAAACATCAAATGCAGCCACTGTGCCCATCAAATGCAGCCACTGTGCCCCATCAAATGCAGCCACTGTGCCCCATCAAATGCAGCCACTGTGCCCCATCAAATGCAGCCACTGTCCCCCATCAAATGCAGCCACTGTCCCCCATCAAATGCAGCCACTGTCCCCCATCAAATGCAGCCACTGTCCCCCATCAAATGCAGCCACTGTCCCCCATCAAATGCAGCCACTGTCCCCCATCAAATGCAGCCACTGTCCCCCATCAAATGCAGCCACTGTCCCCCATCAAATGCAGCCACTGTGCCCATATATGCTTGGGGGGTCAGATATGTTCTGGGGGGAGGGCGCTTTGTGAGAGAAAAGAGCCAGTGCAAGGGGGATGGGTAGGGGGTAGGATATGTGCTGGAGGGGTGTTTTGGGAAGGAAGAGAGGGGTTGCCAGATTTCAAATGTAATCCACACTGAAGTTCTAGCATTGCCTTCCCCCTCCCAGCACATCCTCCTAACCCCTCAATCACTCATATGACATCTACCTTGTCCTCCTTTCCAGACAGACACTCTCCCCCTCCATCCTCCATCTACAGTACAGAGCATAATAAAAACTTTAGTGCAGAGTGCAGACCTGAGATTCAGAGCGTCCCTTCTCCCGCCTCCTCCTCCTCCTCGTGTGTGTACAGAACGGACTGAGAAGGAGGGGAGGAGCTTTGATACACTGCTCTGCTCTGCTCATCCAGCTGCTGTCAGGCAGAGAGGAGACTCGTCACTGGCGAGAAAAAAAAAAAAGTTAAAGTAACAGACAGCGCTGCGGCCATTCTAATGATAAGGTAGGCGGCCTGGGGGGAAATCTCCCCCCTTCCCCCCTTGCCAGCCCGCGCCTGATACACACATATACATACATACACACACACACACACACACACACACACACACACACACACATATATACATACATACATTTATATTACACACACACACACACACACACACACACAGTGGGTACGGAAAGTATTCAGACCCCCTTTAAATTTTTCACTCTGTTATATTGCAGCCATTTGCTAAAACATTTTTTTTCCTTAATAGGCCCCATGCACACGAGATGCTGTTAAACGAGTGTTCAGAGGCAGTTGGAGGACACTTTTTTCAACTGCTCCTGAACCCATTCAATGTTATCCTATGTGTCCATGCACACAGTCTCGTTTATTGCCGTTTTTAGGCAGTTGCGTTTAACCTCGTTTTTCCAGAAGCAAAAAAATGGGTTCAGACGCAAAAGTTTTCCACGTTTCAGACGCAAAACATGGCTAAACTGCGCTAAACGTGGCAAAACGCAGTACCAGGGTTTTGCCGCGTTTTGGTTTATAAGCGTTTTTAAAGGTGACCCATTTTTTTACATTAGAAATCTCAAAAATGATGGCAAATTATGAAAAACCATTAAAAAATATATAAAAAAAAAACTAATTGCTTGCATTGCACTGTAGACAATCCACAACTTGTGGCAGGTGACGTGGCAAGTGGACAATCCACAACTTGTGGCAGGTGATGTTGCAAGGTGACGTGGCAGGTGGAAATCCACAAATTGTGGCAGGTGACGTGGCAAGTGGACAATCCACAACTTGTGGCAGGTAACGTGGCCAGGTGACATGGCAGATGGACAATCCACAAATTGTGGCAGGTGACATGGCAGGTAGACAATCTACAACTTGTGGCAGGTGACATGGCCAGGTGACGTGGCCAGGTGATGTGGCAAGTGGACAATCCACAACTTGTGGCAGATGACGTGGCCAGGTGATGTGGCCAGATGACCTGGCAAGTGGACAATCCACAACTTGTGGCAAGCGGACAATCCACAACTTGTGGCAGGTAACGTGGCCAGGTGACGTGGCAAGTGGACAATCCACAAATTGTGGCAGGTGACGTGGGCAGGTGGACAATCCACAACTTGTGGCAGGTAACGTGGCAAGTGGACAATCCACAACTTGTGGCAGGTGACATGGCCAGGTGGACAATCCACAAATTGTGGCAGGTGATGTGGCAAGTGACGTGGCAAGTGGACAATCCACAACTTGTGGCCAGGTGACATGGCAGGTGACATGGCAAGTGGACAATCCACAACTTGTGGCAGGTGACGTGGCCAGGTGACATGGCAAGTTGACAATCCACAAATTGTGGCAGGTGACGTGGCCAGGTGGACAATCCATAAATTGTGGCATGTGACGTGGCCAGGTGACGTGGCAAGTGGACAATCCACAACTTGTGGCAGGTGACGTGGCAAGTGGACAATGCACAACTTGTGGCCAGGTGACGTGGCAGGAGACGTGGCAAGTGAACATTCCACAACTTGTGGCAGGTGACGTGGCAAGTGGACAATCCACAACTTGTGGCCAGGTGACGTGGCAAGTGGACAATTCACAACTTGTGGCAGGTGACGTGGCAAGTGGACAATCCACAGCTTGTGGCAGATGATGTGGCAAGTGATACGCTAAATACAAGTACTCTGCTGCTCTCTCAGCTGCTGGTCTCCCAAAAATGGCTGAAATGGTTAAATAATACTGTTTTTTGAGCTTAGGGAGGGTCTTATGATGTTTCTTAACTAAACGCCTATAGACGCAAACGCGGTAAAACGCCGCTAAAATAGCAGCAAAACAGGCGTTTTTAAACGCCGGTTTTAGCCTTTAAAAATGTGCGTTCAGCAGAGTTTGCACCGGCGTCTCATGTGCATGGGGCCTTAATGTACACACAGCACCCCATATTGACAGAAAAACAGAATTGTTGAAATTTTTGCAGATTTATTAACCACTTAACCACCTGCCGACAAATAACGTCGACAAGGTGGTTGCTTAACTCTGGGAGGACGTTATATAACGTCCTCCCAGAATCGCGCTCCCACGCGCCCCCTGGGGCGCGCACACGGGAAACTCTGGACCCGGCGGATCACGAATCGCGGTAAATCGCCGCTGATAGCGGCCGTTTACCACGTGATCGTTCCGTCAAATGACGGAGCAATCACTTGTAAACAGACCGGCGTCATTTGATGACGCCGGTTCCTCCCTCCCCTCTCTGTAACGATCGGTACAGTGTGAGAGGGGAGGGGGAGGGAGCGGATGGCAGCAGCAGCACTGTGGGCTGGATCTGTGACAATTGCAGTCACAGATCCATCCATCCCTGCGCTATACCCTGCCAATACTCTGCAAAATACCCTGGTGCAATACTCTGCAATACCCTGGTGCAATACTCTGCAATACCCTGGTGCAATACTCTGCAATACCCTGGTGCAATACCCTGGTGCAATACCCTGGTGCAATACCCTGGTGCAATACCCTGGTGCAATACTCTGCGCAATACCCGCCACAATACTCTGCGCAATACCCGCCACAATACCCTGCGCAATACCCGCCACAATACCCTGCGCAATACCCGCCACAATACCCTGCGCAATACCCGCCACAATACCCTGCGCAATACCCGCCACAATACCCTGCGCAATACCCGCCACAATACCCTGCGCAATACCCGCCACAATACCCTGCGCAATACCCGCCACAATACCCTGCGCAATACCCGCCACAATACCCTGCGCAATACCCGCCACAATACCCTGCGCAATACCCGCCACAATACCCTGCGCAATACCCGCCACAATACCCTGCGCAATACCCGCCACAATACCCTGCGCAATACCCGCCGCAATACCCTGCGCAATACCCGCCGCAATACCCGCCGCAATACCCTGCGCAATACCCGCCCCAATACCCTGCGCAATACCCGCCCCAATACCCTGCGCAATACCCGCCCCAATACCCTGCGCAATACCCGCCCCAATACCCTGCGCAATACCCGCCCCAATACCCTGCGCAATACCCGCCCCAATACCCTGCGCAATACCCGCCCCAATACCCTGCGCAATACCCGCCCCAATACCCTGCGCAATACCCGCCCCAATACCCTGCGCAATACCCGCCACAATACCCTGCGCAATACCCGCCACAATACCCTGCGCAATACCCGCCACAATACCCTGCGCAATACCCGCCACAATACCCTGCGCAATACCCGCCACAATACCCTGCGCAATACCCGCCACAATACCCTGCGCAATACCCGCCACAATACCCTGCGCAATACCCGCCACAATACCCTGCGCAATACCCGCCACAATACCCTGCGCAATACCCGCCACAATACCCTGCGCAATACCCGCCACAATACCCTGCGCAATACCCGCCACAATACCCTGCGCAATACCCGCCACAATACCCTGCGCAATACCCGCCACAATACCCTGCGCAATACCCGCCACAATACCCTGCGCAATACCCGCCACAATACCCTGCGCAATACCCGCCACAATACCCTGCGCAATACCCGCCACAATACCCTGCGCAATACCCGCCACAATACCCTGCGCAATACCCGCCACAATACCCTGCGCAATACCCGCCACAATACCCTGCGCAATACCCGCCACAATACCCTGCGCAATACCCGCCACAATACCCTGCGCAATACCCGCCACAATACCCTGCGCAATACCCGCCACAATACCCTGCGCAATACCCGCCACAATACCCTGCGCAATACCCGCCACAATACCCTGCGCAATACCCGCCACAATACCCTGCGCAATACCCGCCACAATACCCTGCGCAATACCCGCCACAATACCCTGCGCAATACCCGCCACAATACCCTGCGCAATACCCGCCACAATACCCTGCGCAATACCCGCCACAATACCCTGCGCAATACCCGCCACAATACCCTGCGCAATACCCGCCACAATACCCTGCGCAATACCCGCCACAATACCCTGCGCAATACCCGCCACAATACCCTGCGCAATACCCGCCACAATACCCTGCGCAATACCCGCCACAATACCCTGCGCAATACCCGCCACAATACCCTGCGCAATACCCGCCACAATACCCTGCGCAATACCCGCCACAATACCCTGCGCAATACCCGCCACAATACCCTGCGCAATACCCGCCACAATACCCTGCGCAATACCCGCCACAATACCCTGCGCAATACCCGCCACAATACCCTGCGCAATACCCGCCACAATACCCTGCGCAATACCCGCCACAATACCCTGCGCAATACCCGCCACAATACCCTGCGCAATACCCGCCACAATACCCTGCGCAATACCCGCCACAATACCCTGCGCAATACCCGCCACAATACCCTGCGCAATACCCGCCACAATACTCTGCGCAATACCCGCCACAATACTCTGCGCAATACCCGCCACAATACTCTGCGCAATACCCGCCACAATACTCTGCGCAATACCCGCCACAATACTCTGCGCAATACCCGCCACAATACTCTGCGCAATACCCGCCACAATACTCTGCGCAATACCCGCCACAATACTCTGCGCAATACCCGCCACAATACTCTGCGCAATACCCGCCACAATACTCTGCGCAATACCCGCCACAATACTCTGCGCAATACCCGCCACAATACTCTGCAATACCCGCCACAATACTCTGCAATACCCGCCACAATACCCTGTGCAATACCCGTGCCATACACCGCAATACCCTGCCATAGTCGGCAATACTCCGCAATGCCGTGCCATACACCGCAATGCCCGGCAATACTCCGCAATGCCCGGCAATACTCCGCAATGCCCGGCAATACTCCGCAATGCCCGGCAATACTCCGCAATGCCCGGCAATACTCCGCAATGCCCGGCAATACTCCGCAATGCCCGGCAATACTCCGCAATGCCCGGCAATACTCCGCAATAACCACTTCCCGCCCTCCGACCGTCATATGACGTCCTTGACTTTGTGCGGGGATATCTGAATGATGGGAGCAGCTACAGGCATCATTCAGATATTAGCTTTTTCAGCCGGCGATTCCCTACACCATAAGAACAATCATAGCGGCTGTTCCGCCGCTTGATCATTCTTACGGGAGGCGAGAGGGGATGTCGTCCCCCCCCGCCGCCCTCCGGTGCTTCTACCGACTCACCGCTACGATCAAAGCCAGGATTGTTGTTTTTTTTTTTGTATTTTTTTCAGGCTTCCCAGCCTAGAGGTGAGATGTGGGGTCTTATTGACCCCATATCTCACTGTAAAGAGGACCTGTCATGCCATATTCCTATTACAAGGGATGTTTACGTTCCTTGTAATAGGTATAAAAGTGATCAAAAAAATGTTTAGGGCGGAAAAACATGTCAAACTAAAATAAATAAAGTAAAATGAAGAATAATTTTTTATTTTTTTTTTAAAGCGCCCCTGTCCCCGTGAGCTCGCATACAGAAGCGAACGCATACGTAAGTCCCGCCCACATATGAAAACGGTTTTCAAACCACACATGTGAGGTATCTCTGCGAACGTTAGAGAGCAATCATTTTGGCCCTAGACCTCCTCTGTAACTCAAAACATGTAACCAGTAAAAATATTTAAAGCGTCGCCTATGGGGATTTTTTAAGTAGCGAAGTTTGGCGCCATTCCACGAGTGTGTGCAATTTTTAAGGGCGACATGTTAGGTTTCTATTTACTCGGCGTAACTTCATCTTTCACATTATGCAAAAACATTGGGCTAACTTTACTGTTTTTTTTTTTTTTTAAGCACAAAACATTTTTTTTCCGTAAAAAAAACGCGTTAAAAAAATTGCTGCGCAAATATCGTGCGAGATAAAAAGTTGCAACAACCACCATTATATTCTCTAAGGTCTTTGCTAAAAAAACATATATAATGTTTTGGGGTTCTATGTAATTTTCTAGCAAACAAATGATGATTTTTACATGTAGGAGAGAAATGTCAGAATTGGCCTGGGTGCTCCAGAACGCCTGAAGGTGCTCCCTGCATGTTGGGCCTCTGTATGTGGCCATGCTGTGTAAAAGTCTCACACATGTGGTATCGCCATACTCGGGAGTAATAGCAGAATGTGTTTTGGGGTGTAATTTGTGGAATGCATATGCTGTGTGTGAGAAATAACCTGCTAATATGACAATTTTGTGAAAAAAAAAAAAAGAGAAAAAAAAAAATCTTGATTTTGCAAAGAATTGTGGGAAAAAATGACAACTTCAAAAAACTCACAATGCCTCTTTCTGAATACCTTGGAATGTCTTCTTTCCAAAAAGGGGTCATTTGGGGGGTATTTGTACTTTTCTGGCATGTTAGGGTCTCAAGAATTGAGATCGGCCGTCAGTACTTCAGGTGTGATCAATTTTCAGATATTGGCACCATAGCTTGTGGACTCTATAACTTTCACAAAGACCAAATAATATACACCAATTTGTACTTATTTTTACCAAAGATATGTAGCAGTATAAATTTTGGCCAAAATTTATGAAGAAAAAATAGTAATTTGCAAAATATTATAACAGAAACGAAAAAAAAAACATTTTTTTACAAAATTTTCAGTCTTTTTTCTCTTATAGCGCAAAAAATAAAAAACCCAACAGTGATTAAATACCACCAAAAGAAAGCTCTATTTGTGTGAAAAAAAGGACAAAAATTTCATATGGGTACAGTGTTGTATGACTGAGTAATTGTCATTCAAAATGTGAGAGCACCGAAAGCTGAAAATTGGTCTGGTTATTAAGGGGGTTTAAGTGCCCAGTGGTCAAGTGGTTAAAAAAGAAAAACTGAAATATCACATGGTCTTAAGTATTCAGACCCTTTGCTCAGTATTTAGTAGAAGCACCCTTTTGATCTAATACAGCCATGAGTCTTTTTGGGAAAGATGCAACAAGTTTTTCACACCTGGATTTGGGGATCCTCTGCCATTCCTCCTTGCAGATCCTCTCCAGTTCTGTCAGGTTGGATGTATACGTTGGTGGACAGCCATTTTTAGGTCTCTCCAGAGATGCTCAATTGGGTTTAAGTCAGGGCTCTGGCTGGGCTATTCAAGAACAGTCACGGAGTTGTTGTGAAGCCACTCCTTCGTTATTTTAGTGTGCTTAGGGTCATTGTCTTGTTGGAAGGTAAACCTTCAGCCCAGTCCTGAGCACTCTGGAGAAGGTTTTCGTCCAGGATATCCCTGTACTTGGCCGCATTCATCTTTCCCTCGATTGCAACCAGTCGTCCTGTCCGTGCAGCTGAAAAAAAATACTTAGGACCATGTGATATTTCAGTTTTTCTTTTTTAATAAATCTGCAAAAATGTCAACAATTGTGTTTTTCTGTCAATATGGGGTGCTGTGTGTACATTGAGGAAAAAAAATAAATGTTTTAGCAAACGGCTGCAATATAAACAAAGAGTGAAAAATTTAAGGGGGTCTGAATACTTTCCGTACCCACTGTATGTATGTATGTATGTATGTATGAAATATTAACACACACACACACACACACACACACACACACGATAATCTTTAATTCCAGCTAAACAGAGCTCTGAGAGGATTCCTGCGACCCACAGTTCAAAGCATCTGTCTGTTCCTGTCATAACAACCTATTGATCGGCATCTGCTTTGAACTGTTAGATGCAGAGGGAATAATGGAATGTTTGAATTGGAAGTCAAGGCTTACATATATACAGTGCCTTGAAAAAGTATGGGATTTTATGTGCTAGACCAGTGATGGCGAACCTTAGCACAAAAAAAAAAGAAAGAAAAAAGGAGGGCGCACCGACCTAGTGTATTACCACTTAGACGTTTTATTTAAAATATAAAAAAGCAGTAATCTTACTCACAAACGGAGCTTAAATAAAAGCTTATCGGACAAATCAGCTGGAAATTCTTTGGCACTTGCCGACTGGACTCGATGACAGAGAGGGTCGGACAGTACTTCAGACAACTGGATAGCTGACGCGTTTCTGGGGCGCACCCCTTTCCTCAGAGCCTAGATGGTCCATGATAGCTCTCCCCCACAGAACCCTCCGTTATAGCACCCCAGATGTTTTGGAACTACATTTTCCATGATTCTCATGCACTCTGCAGTGTAGTTGAGCATCATGGGAAATGAAGTTCCAAAACATCTGGGGTGCCAAAGTTCACCATCACTGTGCTAGACCAACACAAAGTGGCACATAATTGTGAAGTGTAAGGAAAATTAAATGGTTTTACATTTTTTTTGCAAATGAATATCTTGATAATGTGTCGTGTGCATGCATATTTATATCCCCCCCCCCCCCCCCCCGCCTGAGTCAATACTTTGTAGAACCACCTTTTACTGCAATTACAGCTGCAAGACTTATTGGGATGGTCTCTACCAGCTTTGCACATCTAGGAGAGTAACATTTTTGCCCATTCTTCTTAGCAAAATAGCTCAAGCTCTGTTAGATTGGTTGGAGAGCATCTGTGAACAGCAATTTTCATGTCTTGCCAAATATTCTCAATTGAATTTAGGTGAGATGTTCACAGCTTGGGATATTTTATTTTTAGAACCTAACCCTGCTTTTAGGGATGCACCGAAATTTCGGCCACCGAAACATATCGGCCAAAAATGGCCTTTTCGGCAAAATGGCGAAAGAGAATTCTTGCCGATAATGGCGCGGAAAATCGCGCATGCGCAGTAGAGGCGGCAGAACCAGCGGGTGACGTCACTTGTGTGGGCGGTGTGCACGTTCCTCACGGTTAAGACGCGGCACTCGTAAGTAAGTTCCCTGCTGAGACGCTGGCACCTTCCCCGCGAACGCTCCTCGTGCTTGTGAGACGTTGCAGGGACCCGAGAGACGCTGCTAGGAAGCGAGAAACGGTACTGGGAAGCGAGAGACGGTATTGGGACCCGAGAGATGGTACTGGGAAGCGAGAGACGGCTTCATAGAGTGCATACTCAAGTACAAGAGTGGGCACTGTCACTCCTGGATGGCTACCATTACTACTATTCGCCGGTGAGCATTGCTGCTTTTGCCTTTCTTAAACTGACAGAAACAAACTAGTATTTTATTATTTTATTATAGTACTGACTATTTAAAATGACTGTGTCTGCACTGCAGTACATGTGACTTGTAGCAAAAAAAAATTATATAATTGAACTGATTAAATATGATTTGAAATGGAATGGATTGCAAGCTATTTATTTATTTTTTTTAGCTATTCTGTAGTATACAGTATAAAAGTTATGTGCTTGCTGTCATTAAATTTGTCACTTTGTCAGCGTAGCATAAGTTATACAGTACTGACATGACAGCAAGCGCATACATTTTTTAAACATGACAGTATGCAATAAAATATATAATATATATGTAGCGCCCACCCCATTTAGGGGTGCTATATACCCAAATTTAGGGGCTGGTCTGAGATAGTAATTAGGCTCAGATCGTTCTCAATATGTAGGTTGTGCCATTTTATTTCCAGGTGGTACACTGGTGTGCAGTTCCCTGTGACCTGTAGGTGGCACTGCCATAATGGGTCAGGGTTGAACCACTGGTATTCGTGCTGTGCCTAGGGATGTCCTCTCTCGGCAGCGGTACAGTGGGCATGTTTGGCCTGCTGTGCATGCTGGGAGAGGATAAGGGGCAGACGCCACCTGGGAGGGGTCTTCGTTTCGGAGGAGGAGAGGAGTCGGAGTCCAGGTGCGTGGCGCATGGCCCTCCAGGCCATGGGGCCACGTGTGCATCAGTCCCATGCACCTTTAGTCCTGGCGCTGCATCTTCAACATTGGGCCCAGCACCTTTAGCTGGAGCCCACTTCTGGGAAGAGGAGTCCCAGTGTGTCCGTCGTGAGGGAGCCCGCTTCTAAGAAGAGGAGGCCGGGGAGGACGTTTCTGATGGACCGGTGAGAGTTCACGGTGAAGGAAGGGGCCCGGTAACTTTCTGGAGGGATTCTTCTATCCACCAAGGGCCTAGTAATGTGCTGCTGCTGGCACCTGTCCTCATGTACCAGAAGCTAAGAGGTTCGGGGTCTGATAGATTCTGTGGCAGAGAGTCTCCCGATCGCATCTAGGAAAATAACCTGATTGATCGTTCGAGCGTCACTTCGGCTGCTAGGATCCACTTTGTAGGAGACTATCCGGGTGAGCTAAACCTACTCGGGGATAGAGTAGTGATTCTGATATCCATTTGTGCCTGGACTAACCTCCCAAACCTTGCTGTCCTGTCTCTTATCCACTCTTTCCTATTTGCTGAACATTGAGAAAATAAACTCAACGTTGGAGTTTAAAGTGGTGTGGACATTGGAATTACTGGGGGGAATACAGAGACTTGTCCCTATATCCTAGGAGACGAGAACCAACTGACGGAAAAACCTAGCTGTGGGACCCAAATACATAACACTGCTTAACCTCCTCAACCAGGAGGGTACGGGCATATAGTACGGTGTGCCTTTTTCCTGCAATTGAGCCAAAGCAAGGGAAAAGGGTCCGTGTGCTACATATATTTCATATATAATATTATTGCGTACTGTCATGTTTAAAAAATGTATGCGCTTGCTGTCATGTTAGTGTCATATAACCGTATAACTTATAATACTACGCTAAGACAAAGTGACAAATTCAATGACAACAAGGCGCATGAAGTATACTACAAAATAGCGCAAAAAAATAAAAATCGCATGCAATTGCAATTTGCAAGCAATCCATTCCATTTCACATCAATTGTATTCAGTTCAATTATATTTTTTTGGTACAAGTCAGATGTACTGCAGTGCAGACATAACTACCTTGCATGGCAAGAGCAGCACCGTTAAAAACATTTTTTTTTTTTTATTATTATTTTTTTTTTTTAAAGCTGCCTCCTGGGGTTTAGCTTTTAAATTGATTTCGTCCTCCCCCCCCCCCCCCCTCAGATTTCACTCCCACTATAAATCAATCATTCTATGCTATTATTCCACGTTACCAGCAAAGGTGGACCATGTCTGCAGTGTGGAAATATTTTCAAGTTTCTGATAAAGACCCCAAATTTGCAATCTGTAGTCTTTGCTCAGCAGAAATTTCAAGAGGGGGTACAGTGCCAAGGCATTTTTCAACAACAGGTTTGATACACCACCTGAAAACACGTCATCCAGTTCAGCATTCAGATTACACGAAAAAACAGCACCACTTCCAAGAAGTGCCTTACTCTCAGGCTTAACACCATCTGTGGCCACAGTCTTTGAAAAGGTTAAAAAAATATGCAAGTGACAGTCCCAAATCTCGTGCAATTACAGCTAAAATTGTGGAATTTATTGCATTAGACGACCAGCCATTCTCTGTTGTGGAGGACGTTGGATTCCGTAGGCTCGTGCAACATATTGAGCCGCGTTACTCACTACCAAGCAGACGCTACTTTGCAGATACCAGTCTACATGAATTGTTTTGCAGTGTTAGAAAACACGTTCAGAAGCTCATGACTACCGACATCATAGAAATCAGTTTTACTACCGACATTTGGAGTTCAGATGTCAGTCCAACAAGCATGCTCAGCATGACAGCGCAGTGGATAGATGACAAATTTAAAAATTGCAAAACATCCTACTTAATGCACGTGAGTTTGTTGGATCACATACTGCAGCAGCAATATCTGACGCTTTAAAAACCATGCTTGACACTTGGCACGATGAGAAGTCTAAAGTGCATTTGATTGTCCGAGATCATGCGTGGAACATGGCAAAGGCAATGGAGGACAGTGAACTTCAAAGCATACCGTGTATGGCACACACGCTACAATTGGCTGTGAATGAAGGATTGCTGAGTCAGCGCACCATATCTGATATCGTATCAAAAGGAAGAAAAATTGTGGGTCACTAAGCATTCTCTGCTTGCTTATTCCAGATTACAAGCTTTTCAGATGCAGTTTGGAATTAGCACCGAAACGACTGCAGCAAGATGTAGCCACTCGTTGGAACAGCACCTACTATATGCTACAAAGTATTTTTGAACAAAAGCGTGTTTTAGCTGCATACATTGCAGATTACGAGCTGCCAGCAACACTGAGTGCACATCAGTGGACGTTAGTTGAAAATAGATTGTCTCTTCTATCTCCATTTGAACAGTTAACAAAAGAAATAAGCTCAACTAATGCTTCCATTGCTGAAGTTATCCCCTTGATTGCTGCACCGACGCGTCTGCTAGGAAAAGAGGTAGAAACAGACCATGGCATAAAAATGTCTAAAACCACTCTACTGGAGGCCGTTACCAACCGAGTTCAAGACACTGAGTCCAACCCTCTGTACTGCATTGCAACAGTTCTAGATCCTCGATTTAAAGAGCATTACTTTAATGTGGAGAAAAAGCAGCGTGCACAGGAAATGATACTGGCACAAATGGAAGTGGTGGAAGCATCTGGTGAAGGAGTTTCGAGGTGTAGCACAAAGGAAAGGGAGAAGAAAAGGTTGCATACAAGTGAAGAGGAACACACTCCCTCCATATTTGATATGTTTGAAGAAATTTTACATAAATGCCCCCCCCCCCCAATCCATAGCAGTGCCACAAGTGCAGCTACCCAACAGCTGGACATTTATTTAGCTGAACAGCCTATCGCCAGAAGTGACAATCCCCTTGAGTGCCGGCGCATCAACAAAGAACGTTTTCCCTTGCTTGCACAGATTGCACACAGATATTTATCTCCCCCAAGCACCAGTACAGAGAGTGAGAGACTATTCAGTCTAGCATCTCATATTCTTGATGAGAAGAGAAACTGCCTCTCCTATGAGAAAGCTGAACAACTTTTGTTCTTAAAGCAAAATCTGCCACTTTTACTGAAATTGATTTAAAAATCTGTAGCATAGACCAATTCATTTACCATGTTGAACATAGTAAATTAATTTGTATTGGGCTATGCTATTGGACAATTGGAACATACAACATAGTATGAGGGACTACCTAGTATGTCCCAATTGTCTAGTGTGCCATTTGTTGGTTGTTCATTGTAGTTCTTCTACAGTTTTTTGCACTTCTTCAATTTAAGAGAGAACTCCAGCTTTTGAACTACTGTACCATAGTTTTTTGCTGTTGGGCCAAACTATGTCTCTCCCTAAGCTGTCAGCCCGCTGCATGTGCAAATGCAAAACTGTATGTTCTGTATCTGTGTCTGTCTACATACTACAGTACTATACACTATACCGGACTGTGTTTCGGGTATGGGCGGTGACTTCCAGAAACACAGACTAGTCTACATTGCTTGCTGTGATTGGCTAAGCACCGCTGCTGTAGACTAGTCTATGTTCCAGGATGTCTCCGCCCATATCCGGGGGCCGGAACACAGTGCAGTCTATTGTATGACTATGTATCTAACCCGCAGCTACATACATACACTTTTATATCGCACATGCAGCCGCTGACACCTTAGGGAAAGAACTTGGGGAAAAAACAACTAGTTCTCATTTAAGTTGAAAATAATAAAAATACATTTTTTTATTATAGCATACTACCGTATATACTCGAGTATAAGCCGACCCGAATATAAGCCAAGGCACCCAATTTTACCACAAAAAAAAAGGGAAAACGTATTGACTCGAGTATAAGCCTAGAGTGTCCATCTGCATGCCTCACTGTGTCCATGTCTCACTGTGCCCATGACTAAACTGACGTTTAACATGGGAGTCTATGGAAGGGGTGCCCGGCTTTGAAAAATCGGTGCTCCCCGGCCGTAGGTCCCCCGGACAGCAAACTTTGCACACTTGTAGAGGAAGAGTGGGGCTACGTGTGTGTCATGCTTGGGGTCCAGGGACTTTGGGGACCCGGCCGGTACCGGGTCCCCAATGTCCGGGAGATTAGGTGCAAAAAGGTGACTCGAGTATAAGCCGATGGGGGCATTTTCAGCACAAAAAAAAATGTGCTGAAAACTTATACTCGAGTATATACGGTATGTTATATTTACAGAAACTGTGAAACAGAATAACGGCCTTCTGCCATATTTCTGTTATGGTTAGTTGAGAGCGTTGTTCTTTATACATAGTTTTTGTTGTTGGACCAAACTATGTCATTGTATCTCCCCTAAGCTGTCAGCCCCCTGCATGTGCAAAACTGTATGTTCTGCATCTGTGGCTGTCTACATATCTACATACTACAGTACTATACACTATACCGCACTGTGTACCGGGTATGGACGGAGACTTCCAGAAACACAGACTAGTCTACATTGCTTGCTGTGATTGGCTGAGCACCGCTGCTATAGACCAGACTGTAGACTAGTCTGTGTTCCGGGAAGTCTCCGCCCACACCCGGGGGCCGGAATACAGTGCGGTCTACTGTATGACTATGTATGTAACCCGCAGCTACACACATACACTTATCGCACATGCAGCCGCTGACACCTTAGGGAGAGAGAACTGAATTACTAGTTCTGATGCAAGTTGGAAATTAATAAAAATAAAAAAAAAGTCAGTCTTTGGCATTTTTTATTATTATTAATATTCTATTATTATTTATTTTATTTTTATGCCTGTTCTATTTGGTATGGTGCAATGTGCACTGACTGCAGTCTTACTTTAATAATTTATTATAATTTTGTATTTTATTAGATTTTTATCTTCTGTGTCCACTGTCCAATTTATGTGGGTTACTTACTTTTTATTAAAGTATTTATTTACATTACTGGATTGTAGTTTTCTTTTCTTCATAAAATTAATGATCAAGTTGAATATAAAATAATATAACGAATACGAATGTAACAAAACTTTGTATATCAAATAATTTTGTTGTTTAATATATAAAAAAAAGCTCATTTCGGTTTCGGTGTTGTTTCGGTATCGGTTTTCGGGATCCTGAAATTTTTATTTTCGGTATCGGTTTCGGCACCAAAAAAACCATTCGATGCATCCCTACCTGCTTTACATTTCTCCACAACTTTATCCCTGACCTGTCTGGTGTGTTCCTTGGCCTTCATAAAAGCTGTTTGTTCCCCAAGGTTCCCGGACAAATCTCAGAAGGCTTCACAGAACAGCTGTATTTATACTGAGATTAAAATTACACACAAGTAGACTCTTTTTACTAATTAGGTGACTTTTGAAGGCAATTGGTTCCGCTAGATTTTAGTTAGGAGTATCAGAGTAAAAGGGGGCTGAATACAAATGCACGCCACACTTTTAAAATATTTATTTGTAAAAAAATTGAAAACCATTTATCATTTTCCTTCCACTTCACAATTATACGCCACTTAGTGTTGGTCTATCACATAAAATACATTTACATTTTCGGTTGCAACATGACAAAATGTGGAAAATTTCAAGGGGTATGAATACTTTTTCAAGGCACTGTAGCTAGGTATTTGGGGGAGCACATTTGAAAAAAAATACTGCGTGCACAAGCACTACGACATACCGCCTATTGCGCAACTCAAACATTAGTAATACACAGGTTTTGTTTTTAACACTGCTCCCTATTGCTTACATAGAATATTTTACTCTCGCAGAATGTTTCAACATTTTGGATCTAGGCTTTTTTTATTCCATCTGTCAAAAATGTGGAATTATTGAAGTCATTATTTTAGCTAGCCCAAATCCAAGGTCACCAAACAATTGCAGCAAACATTAACAGGTTTTGTAACATTATTCAGAACATGCGACTGTCTCCACTCTTTTCACATGCTATGACGCGAGTATTTTATACTTACATTACAAGTGATAAGAATGTGATGACATTTTTGTATTGTTCCCTTAAAACTGTAATTTTATGTTATAGATTGATCTGCACCCTTTCTAATATTATCCCTGAAGAAGGAGCTTTTCTGACTTTGAAACGCGTCGGATATCTTTATGACAACTCTAAACAAATAGTTTCATCTAACAATTTTGTAATGATTGTAATACAATGGTACTGCAGTCTATTTGCACATTGTTTTATTGTCATCAATGTTAATAAAGATTGATATAATTGTTTACAATAAAAGTTAGTATATCCCTATCTCTACCTTTAAAGTCCCAATCCATTGGGGGATACTTCTGCATATTTATTTCTGAACCTAATATAATACAAAGACCAGCAAAGTGTCAACTTTAGTCTTAAAGGGGTTGTAAAGGTTAGTTTTTTTTTTTTCTAAATAGGTTCATTTAAGCTAGTGCATTGTTGGTTCACTTACCTTTTCCTTAGATTTCCCTTCTAAATGTTTTTTTTCCCTTTGTCTGAATTTCTCACTTCCTGTTTCTCCTCAGTAAGCTTGCCCCCATCATCCGAGCGGTGGTTAGTCAGCCAGAACAGCTTACTGAGGAGGAACATGAAGTGAGAAATTCAGACAAAGAAAAAAAACATTTAGAAGGGAAATCAAAGGAAAAGGCAAGTGAACCAACAATGCCCTAGCTTAAAGGAACATATTTAGAAAATAAAAAACGAACCTTTACAACCCCTTTGAAGATGAATTTTAAGTATGGATATTGTTACATAGTTACACTGGTCCAGCACGGATCAATGCAAGTATGCATATGACATACTTGGCCGATCCCCCTGGAAGATGAACTTACTGTAGTAGGCAC